>VDFB02343655.1:0-48851 GCA_007258455.2 Sequoia sempervirens | reverse complement strand
CCCCAATAGTTGTACACGTAAGAACTAAGTTGACGAATCGGGTACGAGCACTGGTACGGGTACGTGGGTATGACCAAATTTTTTGGGGGTTTGGGTACGTCTGTACAAAAATATAATAAAATATTTAAATATGTTTATATATGCAACCTAGAAACAAAATTAAGTTTAGAATGCCATATACCAATACATATGATAAACAAAACCACCTAAAAAATTTCAATTTTTGAAACATATACTAATTTAAATTCAGTTTTCAATATCAAAAGGATCAATTTTGAATTTCATGATAGATAATCATTGTTTAACATTTAAAAAATACAAATAGTAAAAAATTCACTAATTTGCAATTGCATCAAATGGCTCATCATCAAGACTAAGATCATCATCAACATTAACATTAGATGATGGAACTACATTAGTGTTAGGGTTAGAAAACAAATATCTAACAATTAAATGCAGATTTGATCAATAAAACAAAGAAATAAAACACAAAAAATTATAGCAGAAACAAGACAACATAGAGAATTTAACGTGGTTCACCCAATCCGGGCTACATCCACAAAACTACAGCCATCCAATGATTTTATTATCCAGTGCAAAACTTATTACAATCTTGCAAATAATCGCCTTTTTCTACATACTGTAGTCCTCATCCCAACCCTTGATAACAAGCTTTGTAGAAGCTTATAGAATTAGGGTTTTATAAAGTCATTTTTTTTCTTTTTCAACGATTTTTCCTTTTTCGATGACGACGCGATAAAAAGGGGAATTTTTTTTCTCGGGGGCTGCCGCCCCCAAACCCCCGCCCGGGGCTTGGCCTGGCCCCGGACCCTGGCGAGGATACATGCTAGGTGTACAGTATAGCATGATCAGTCACCACATACCAACAATCTCCCACTTAGAGACTAATCATGCTCCACACCAACACAATCTCCCACTTGGAGACTAATCCTAGACGACACTGCTACACTTATAACTCCTACTAGAAATAAGTACCTTCAACCCTACTATAAGCTATTTTACCTGAATTCAACCTTGAAAGCTCCAAATGAAGTTGAAGAGGAGCTCAGCTTCTCCCTTGTCACCGTCTTTATTAACATATCCGCTAGATTGGCATCTGTATGTATCTTGTCTAGCTTGAATAGTCGCCACATACCAACAATTAGCACTTGCGCTAAAAGTATGTTGACCACTTGACTCCTAAAAAATTGAAGAAGATCAAGTGCAATTGAAGCCAAAGAAAGATCTAGGTCAACTAACTTTGGTTCTACATCCCACATCTTTGCTACCCCTTCTTTGTACTCATCCTCTTTGTGAGTAAGAAGGTACAAGTTGGAATGGACAAAAACTAGCTCCTCTACTTTGCTTGATGCCCATCGATTGTGCTTTCTTTAATGGATGAAGGAGTATGTACTCCAATTCTGCTCAGTTGAAGAAGAACTAGCAACCTATTGAAGTAAAGGGGCTCTCATTAGAGTTGTTAAATTTAAAAAATTGTAAATCAAACTTCAAATTTGAAAATAATGCATTTTAATTTTTAATTTTTAAATGATAAAACTTAAAAAGTTAAAAATTACTTGAGATAAGACTTTTATTGCAAGAACTTGGAGGTGTGGCATCTTGTAGCCATTGAGGTACCACCAAGAGTGGGCATCTGTCTTATATTTATCATGGATAGTCGAAGGACTTAGATTATTAGAGTTAACAAAACTAACAAATTCAGTTGAAACTATATCTTCCATCTCAGGATCAAGGAAGAGTTTAACATGAGCTTTCCTAAACCCTTCGTTGACTTTTGAATCACAGTATCGTGGAAATTTTTTTGGTATAGCTCAAAGACTTGGGGGCTGTAAAATTTGGGAGTCAAAGCAAAGGCAAGAAGATGGAGCAGGGTGGTCATTTTGTTCCACCGATCAATACAAATTGCATGCACCTCTTTGAAGAAGGTTTCTTCAGGATCTTGCTCTTTTCACATATGAAAGTTTTCATCTTTAGCTTTGAGTCAATTCCATCATAAACCTCCCCCAAGCATGGCTTATCCATGTTAGTAAAGCATATCATGCTCAATATGGGCTCGGTGAAAGCAAGAAGATATTGCAACCGATCCCACCAAATGTCATCTAGAATCTTATGTTTTAAATTTGCTACCCTTTCACTGTTTGATTGCCTCCATATATACCATGATTGGCTAATGACCATAACAGAAAGCGTCTCTCACACCTTCACAATTTGTCTCAACATGATTGTGTTGGATGCAAATCTACCTATTTGAAAATAAAAAGTAAATAATTACAATCAATATATAATGTATTCTAAATAAATTATTGAAGTAAAACATAACATTAAAAAAATGCAATGTTTGAAGTTTGAGTCACCTTCAGTAGCTCTAGTCACATCAGAATGATCTAAAGATAGCTTGTGACATGTGGTGATTTGTTATGAACATTTGGATATTTTCAGCTTCAACATAGAGTTGTTTGATCCAATCTATTTTTGTACCCAAATTATGTAGCATGAGGTTGCAGAAATGCAATACAAAAGGTGTCCAAAATATATGCTGGAATCGTGACTTAACTATTATACCAGTAGCTCTACAATTCTTTGCATAAACTTGGACAAAATTTTGAGGTCCCACTTCATTAATGCATTGTATAAGGATGTCGGCAATAAATTGTGCATCCTTTACCTGCCCCTCACAATCCATAGCTTTTAGAAACATTGCCCCTTTAGGGCACATTGCAATCACATTAATCAATGGTCTATTTCTTGCATCGTTCCATTCATTAGAAATAATAGACATACCTATTTCTTTCCATAAAGCCTTGATGGGATATAATGCATCTTCTATATGTTTGACCTCCTTTGACAATATAGTGGTATGAACCTTCTCATAACCTAGGCTTGTGCACCCCTTTGGAGCTTCATTTTCTTTTCTTATCATGTCTTACCAATAAGGTGATCAAACAACATTGAAAGAGATACCATTTACATAGAAGCATCTTCCAATGGCTTGGTCAGCAAGCTATCTTGCATCATTATTAAATGCCTTCTTCAATGGTCCCATTGCTCTCTTCGAAACATTAGCCTCATTGACATTTACAACTTCATTTACTCTCAAAAAGGGATGGCTTTCTACTACAATCTCAGGATGACCAATATGTGTGTGAGATGAAGTAGGGGAGAGAGGCCCATAGTAGGGCAGGTCAACTTTGGAGGTCCACATGGCAATTCATGTGGACCAATCAAATTTAAAAAATTTCTCGCCACGTCACCCTACCACTTGTGCATCCAGCCATATATATATATTTTTTAAATGATCACCCTACCACTTGTCAAGCACCATTTATGCCGACATGTCCAAAATGGGCCGATGTTTCCCTCTGCCAGAAAGTGGAGCCCACTGGCCTCCTTAATCGGCGAGCACATCTACATACACTAGATCGGATGGCCGTGTGTACACGATAGCTTTACCACCCTGAACCAACAGTTTAGAGCATTAAACACTCACCGTCTCCTTCGTTTCCTCCATTGGCCAACTTTCCTTACGCGTCGCTTCACATTTACTCTATCTTTCGGGTGTGTTATTCAGAGATCAAGGTTCATTCAATGCTTCACATTCTCGCATATCCTGCTGAGTCTCATTCCTTTTGTTTGCAAACATTCTCGATTTTTCTTTTTTGTTTTGTACCAAAACTTGTCTAGCTCTCCACACTTCATTGTTCGGCTCTTCGTGCTTCTTCGTTTGGCTCTACACTCTCAACAACTTCCTTCCTCTTTCAGGTGAGGAATATAACATCACTCAATCTCTACCAATCTCAATGAATACGATGGTATTTTGCCATGCACTTAGTTTTTCTAAAAAAAATTATTTGTGAATTTTTTTCTTTCAATCTGATGCATAAAATGAAATGTGGGGAGGGTTTCAGTGGTTTTCTTTTCCTCTATACTCGACCATGCACTCCTACTATTCCTTTCTTCATTGCACGATGTTTACTCTACATTGTGTTTTTCATATTTGCTTCCTTCTACGAAATATGAAATGGGTTTTACTAGTTTAAATGACTTCGCATTACTATTTGGCTTCTTCGACAAAATATGGAAAGGGCTTGACTAGTTTTGTATAAGTGTGTTTGTCATTCCACAAACTTTAACTCTATAATTTCTTTTATTACATTTCTTTGTTATTCCAAAATATGGAAATGGTTACACTATTTTTATTATTCATAGGGTTATAATGTTTATCATTTTGAGGGTTTCTTCCATGCACTTGCATTCATGTGAACCATTCCTCATTACACAGACTTTAAGTCTATAATTTTCTTTAAATAATCTCATGTCATTTGAAAATATGAAAATAGTGGCACTGGTTTTAATTTCGAACATATTTTTCTAGTTGTTTTTTTATTTGCACAATGTTTACTCAGCATTGTGATTTTCATTTTTGCTTCCTTATACAAAATATGAAGTGGCTTGTCCTGCATGAAATGTTTTTTCATTGCTATTACACTTCTTTGACGAAATATGCAAAGGGCTTGACTGGTTTTGTATTTGTGTGTTTTATATTCCACAAACTGTAACTCTACAATTTCTTTTTTTACATTTCTTTGTTATTCCTAAATACGGAAATGGTTACACTATTTTTATTATTCATAGAGTTATAATGTTTATCATTTCGAGTGTTTCCGCCATGCACTTGCATTCGTGTGTTCCTCATTGCACAATATGGAAAAAACTTGACTGGTATTCTATTCATGTGTTCGTCATTCCATAAACTTTTACTCTACAATTTGCTTAAAATAATCTCAAGACAATCCGAAATATGGAAATGGTAGCAGTGGTTGTAATTTCGAACATATTTTGCCATGCTTTTGTTAATTTCATTGTTAATACCAAACATGGAAAGTGTTTGACTAGTTCACAATTACAAGGTTTTCTGGCATGCACTTCTATTCCTGTGTTTGACATTGCATGAACTTTAACTCTACAAATTGCCTTCCATATTTTTTTGTTATTCCCAAATATGAAAATTGGTTTGTACATGTTTTCATTTCGAAGATTTTATGATATTCAAAGATATATATATATATATATATATATATATATATATAATTACATGTATTTATATGTAATTGTTACTACAAAATATGAATATGGTATCAGTCGTTTTCATTTTGAAGATATTTTGCTATGCAATTGTATTATTATGTTCTTCCATGCACAATTATTTTGTCCACAAGATTCTTTTTTTCAGTTCATTCATACTACCAAACATGGAAAGGGTTTGACTGGTTCACAATTATAGGGTTATCTGCCATGCACTTGTATTCGTTTGTTCGACAATGCACAAACTTTCACTCTACAATTTTCCTTTGCTATTTTCTTGGTATTCACAAATATGAAAATGAGTTAACTTGTTTTTATTCAAAGATATTATGCCATGCAATTAAAGACTCCATACCAAACCAACATTGAACATATAAAGATATTTACAAATTAAAAAATGCATATCTCCATATTTTCCAATTTCTATTTACCATGACTTACTTCCATGTTCATATCTACATGGAACTGCAGACATTCAACTCCCCAAATAAAAAAATGAAGTTGTTCAATTTGATGGAGACTGTAACGAATGGAACGAATGATGCATTATCAAAGGATATGTACCGCATACTTTTAATGTGGGGTGGATGCCACACCATAAGCATGAGCATTGTTACACTCTCCATCGAAGAGAGTGACTTCACTTTTTTATTAATTCTTTATGCCTTTGAATTCCATGAAATTGTATTCGTCTGTTCTTCCATGCACAATAGTTTTGTCTATGAAATGCTTTCTTTATTTTATTGTTACTACCAAACATGGAAATGAAAACAACTTAACCCATTATCATATTTGGGTATAACAAAAAAATATTACAGGAAAATTGTAGAGTTAAAGTTTGTGCATAACAACAAAATATTAAAGGCAGTGGAAAATTATATATATACACATAGGTATACATATCTGTATATGTCCCATTTTCCCACCAACACAACACTCATGGAACATCAATCATTTGCATGTGTTCCACTAGTCAGATTATGACACAACTATAGTTGCCTTCTCCTCTTTTTCCATATGCAACTACCAAAAAACAATGTGTTAAGCCCACCATAATCACTTGAGAAACAAACAAGGATTGCATGCCATGAATACATACAATCTTTGCAATTGAAGGCATCCAAACAAATTTTCAAATTTGAAAAAGGAGGGCATGAATTAAAGGCTCCATAACAAAACACCATTGGAGATCTACAAATTCAAAAATTCATTTCTCAATCTTTTCCAATTTCCATTTACCAGAGCCTCACTTCCATATTCATATCTACATGGAACTATATACATTCATCTGCCAAAATAAAAAATTGAAGTTGCTCTTTTAGATGGAGAGTCTAATGAATGGAACAAATGATGCATAGCGAAGGCATATGCTCAGACTAGTTTTAATGCGGGGTGGTTGCAAGACCATAAGCAACAACATCATTACACTTTCCATCACAAAAGAACAACTTCACCTTTTTATCAATCTGTTGTATGTTATGCAAAGTGGGATAGGGAGGAGGTTCGATTGGATTTGGTGGTGGGACATTCCTATCTCTTTGTTGTTCTCATGCCATTGGATGTATGAAAATATTGGCGGCGATGTAATGCTAGTGGTGATATTATAGGGGAGTGTGGGTTATACTAATTTTATATTTTGGATGCATGTTTTAATGTTACAGGCCATTAACAATCAATATGGCTTGTATGTTTGTGGTATCATATGTGGTTTGAATATTCTATGACATGTAAGATTGTGAATAACTATTTGTGTCTAGGACAAATATAAACCGATTATAATACAATTTTGGTGGTACAGTGATTTGAGTACGCTCGTTGACTTTGTGGGTGAAAACTGTTTTACAATTGCATATTAAGGGGGTCCTATACACCCTATGTTTTGAGGTCCACATGTTTCTACATGATAGTGTTTACAGTTGCTTATATGAATTATTTTTCTTACTATATATCATAGAGATTATGGTATATTCGGCTGACACCTTGTCATTTTGTGTCTTGTTCACTTTGCTTCATCAACGTGCAAAGAAATACATGACTAGCCCAACCCATTGTTCCTTCCAAGCTTCACTGATGGTGCGTTGCAATTGAAAGCTATGGGTATGTGCAGGATCATCATGGAAATAACAGGCCCTTAAGTGGCAAAAAAATTAGAAAAATCAGAGTTAGGCAACTTGACATAAAAATTTGAATAATTCATTTATATTATTTCAAAAATATGTAAGAATATAATCCATATTAAATTGAATGTAGTTTCTAAACTACTAGATTTAATTTTTAAAAATGAAATCTATTTGGTGAAAATTTGAAATTTCAATGCAATGGTACTTAAATTTTAGGGAAAAATTAAAAAGTAGGTGTTTGTCTAACCACCCTAACCACAATAAAATGATAATATTTTTTTATAATATTTTACATATAAGTAGAAGACTCATTTCTAGATGTGATGCATATTTTTTTGTAATTTTTTTCTAAGTAAATGATTAATTATGAATATTTTATTACAACTTTTAGAAAATATAAAAAACTCGTATGTCTGACCACCTTAACTTGGTCAAAACTTCATGAAATTCAACTTTTCTTTTTTTAATCCTATAGCATGCGAACTATAGAATGTGACGCATGTTTTGGATTCAAAAAATATGATACTATTTGAAAGCTATAGATGTTTTTCAATCAGCCTATCAATCAAGACTTCAGTCGTAATTCAAATAGAAAATGAATTATAATAGTTATTTATTAAATTCAAAGTAAATCATAATTTATATTTGTGGAAAGCTAAGAATATCCTTTAAAAACCCTTTTCATTTCATCAATTTTGCGTAAAAAAAAGTCATCAACCACATACCCCACACATACCCATCATATTGCCACTTTTTGGCCCATCATGATCCTGCACATGCCCCTATACAATTTTGTAATATTCTTTGTGTATTAAGCTAAGCACTGCCTACATTCATGTAATATTCTTTATGTATTGATTGATCCCTCCTTTCATTTGTTCTTGCAGTAAGCAGGATAAAGGTGAGTGCAACAAGACACAACATCGGGCAAATCCATACTATATAGGTGAGGTTTCTAACCTAACTAAGGCTCTACCACTTTCTCCTGTCAGTAAATGGTTTTTTGTTGTCTTGCTTATTTTGATCATTTTTTTTGTTGTTTCTTAAATTGAAGGAATTTTATGGCTTTCTCGGTGCATGCAGAATGTGCTTGATGAAGTGTATGGCATCTAGGGTGTTTATGAACACTTCAAAAAAAAAAATTCTTCAACACACTCTATTTTTCAAGGAAAATAATGCTTCTTTCTAGCATCACTCAGTCTTTAATGGGTTTAATTTATTATGTTTCTTTCCTCTCATGGTTAGCCAAAATCTTTCATCATTGAATTGCCCACCACGTGACAATGCCACCTATGCTTTTAATATGTATATGCACATATATTTGTAGATGCATATATGTATATACGTTTATATATGTATATGCATATATATGTACTTTTATGTTTATGCATAATTGTGTGTGTGTGTGTGTATATATATATATATATATATGTATGTATATGCATATATGTATGAAAGTATGCACATACATTTTTATGCAATACAAATTAATAAACAAGTGCACTAAAGAATAGAATAGTACAAGTGCATGGCACACAACCTTCCAAATTAAACTACAAAGTTATTTTGCACATACATATATATGTATTTGCACAATCACTGATTGTGTAATGAGGAATAGACAAATAGAAGAAGGGTAGGTCAACTTCGAACATATATATATATATATATATATATTGCCTCATCAATTCTAGCAATTCTATATCCTTGGTAAGCAAAATAATTCATGTAAGCAATTGTAAACAGTATCATGTAGAAACATGTGGACCTCCAAACATAGGGTGTATAGGACCCCCTTTTAATATGCAATTGTAAAACAATTTTCACCCACAAAGTCAACAAGTGTACTCGAATCACTGTACCACCAAAATTGTATTATAATCAGTTTATATTTGTCCCAAAGACAAATAGTTATTCATAGTCTTACATGTCATAGAATATTCAAAGCACATCTGATACCAGAAACATACAAGCCATATTGATTGGTAATGGCTCGTAGCATTAAAACATGCAACCAAAATATAAAATTAGTATAACCAACACTTTGGGATAATATATCACCACTTGCATTACATCACTGCCATACAGAAGAGGTTGTTGAACTTTATACATTTTATATCATCTATATGATGTTGCCAGTGTTGTGTACATGACTATATATTAAGATTCAAGTGATATTGTTAGTAGTTGTTAATGCATAATGTTGTATACATGCAATAGTTATGTGAAGTGTGTTGTACATTTCAGCCCAATCAAGTAATCACCATAAAAAAAGTTTGAGTATAATTAAGAAAACTTACATTAACAAGCAATTGCACTACACTAGCAACATGGACATCATATTGCTAATTAGGCCCATAAACATATCCTTTTAATAAACCAATATAAAGATCCATTTGATATCAAATCTTGAATATAGGAATGTGCATAATGTTGGAAACAACATTTACATATTATAGGATAGAAATTTGTAGTCACATTGGAGGTTATAGCGTTGATGAGACTTCTTCTTCATAAGAGCATTTAAGTATTAAACTATGTATCATTATACTTTACAAATTATCAGTGTATGCAAGATGGTTTAATACTAAAAATTATTTGGTGAAAAGAAGTCTCGCCAATGCATGGTCGAACAATTTTCAATTTGAAACCAAACGAACAGTTGAGAATGTTTGCAAACAAAAGGAATGAGAGTGAGCAGGATATGCGAGAATTTGGAGCATTGAATGAACCTTGATCTCCGATTTACTTGCCCTATAGTCTGAGTAAATGCGAAGGGACATGTAAGGCAAGTTGGTCAGTGGAGGTAATGAAGGAGGTGATGAGCGATTAATGCTCTAAACTGTTCGTTTAGGGTGGTGAGGCTATCGTGGACACGCGGTTGTCCAATCCACTATACATAGATGTGTTTTCCAATTAAGGAGGCAGATGGTCTCCACTTTGGGGTGGAGGGAAAAATGGGATTTTTTTGGACATGTCAGTGTAAATGGTGCTTGACAAGTGGTGGGGTGCTCAATTTTTTCAAAATAAAATATTGGGCCCGATGCACAAGTGGCAGGGTGACGTGGTGGGAAAATTTTGTCTGCTTAATATCAGCGTATTACAGTCCCCAACAACAAAATTAAACAACCAACAATTGAACTATATATTGCAGCCCATAATACACAACAAAAAGGTAGCCAATCAGTCATCTAGTTGTAGTGATGGTCCCTCGCAACATCAATCAAGCATGCCAAGATAAACATTTGGAGATGTGTTCTTATCTCCTGTTTGTGTATTTTGAGTTGTCCTTACATGATTTTCATTTGCATTTGTAAATTGAGTGCTAATTACATGCAACGGTTTTGAACAACTATTTTTAATGGAGAGTGGAGTGCAGCCTACATTTGGGCTAACACTTGAATTGACATTCAACTCCCCAAACAGAGGGATGTATATATTCAATATATCTCGAAACAAGGAATGGTTGTGCTAACGGTTTGTATGACTACTTTTATGTCTTTCTCGCTACAATGACCTATGGGCCCAGTTGATTTCTCTTTCCTTCCTATCTTGTTTCTTTTGAACCCTCTATTGCTTCATCTTGTCTTGCCTTTCCTTCTTATCTTGTTTCTTTTGAACTCGGTCGTGGTCCCTCTTTTTCTCTCTTTCCTTCCTATCTTGTATCCTTTGAACTATCTCTTGCTCATTTTGCTCTCTCTCCTTCCTATCTTGTTTCTTTTTAGCTCTGTCTTCATCCTTCTTCTACTCTATTTCATTGCTCAAATCTGCATAGTAATCTAGCAATTGTGGTATGGCAAAAGTGGCAGGTGGAGAAGGCAATGAATACGTTCCTTGCTCTTCTTCACATTGCAAGACAATACCCAATTTTTTGGCTCCATCCGCCAACCAAGATGGTTGGGTAGGGGCCGAGGGAAGGCTTAAACCATCATAACCCTCATTAGTGGCTCCTTCTACCAACCAAGAGGGTTTGGAAGGGGGTAGTGGAAGACTTAGACTGCCATTACCCATATTCATAGATCCATCTGCCAACCATAAAAGTGGGATAGGGGCTAAGGGAAGAGTTAGGTTGTCGTTATGTTCCTCATGCTGGTAGTCCACCATGTCATTTGTTTAAAGATGAACTATTTCATTCATTGTCAATTCCCAATGTCGTGATGTTGTTGTCCACCTGCTTGGTGGAGCAGTAACTACAACAACTATCTTTGCTTCTACATTTTGTTCTTCTTTAGGGGGAATGAAACCCCTCTTTGACATGCAGAACACCTTGTTATGGCTCTCTTCTTCATTGGCTTGGACCTCATATCAACTTTATATTGAACCTACACACATTATTGAGACATGTTTGAAACAATGATAAGAAACACCATTTGAACACCCTTAAAGACAAAGTGATGCATGTTTTTTTTTCCTTTGTTATTTTAGCTGATAGTTTATAATGGTAAATTTGGTAACTGTTGAAACTTTATGTGATCATACTAATTTGTTTGAATTGCACATGTTTAAAAAAAATTCAATTGAAATGAAAGGAGTTTGTGTAATGTCATAAAGTCGATTGGAATTAACAATGTAGATAACTGAAATTCATTATCATTCATCAATAGGCATCAAGTATGAAACATCGTGATTTTGAGTTACAAGTTTGTGATATATGAAAACGTTGAAATTGAACATTCATACACAATCATAAATAGTATAAGTCGAAACCCCAGATAGTGAGTTAGAAAGAATTTTTTGCAACAATGGCATTGCCATTCAAAAAAGTGACCTGGCCTTGTGCAACAATCAAATAGGGTTTAACAATCACATTCTAAGGAATTGGAAAGCATTGACATCCATAAACAGTGTTAAGTTGTAACCCTAGATATCCAGTCAGAGTGTAGTGGGTGAGAAACATTTACAGTGCAAATAACTGATTTATATACCCAGGCATATAGAACATAACGAAAATATTAGGAATTGAACCGAAATTACTTGACATTCATAAATAGAGAAATTTGAAACACCAGATATAATTGTGACATAGTGGTGCTTGAAAAACAATTATGATGCATAGAATTAATCTATATTGGCAGCCATATTGAGCATAAGAAAAGATCAGCAAACAAACTTAAATGACTTGACATACATAAACACTATAAGTTGAAACCCTGGATATTGAGTTATAGGTTTGTGGGTCACATAACTTTTATAGAAAATATAACAAATCTATATTAGGAGGCATAAAGAATGTAAGAAGAACCCAAAAAATGAAGAGAACTTCTTGGACATTCACAAATAATATAAGTTGAAACCCCAAATGTTGAGAAACAGGTTTTTTTGAGAAATGTTACCATCGCATACAACATATTGTTGTAGGGACATGAATAGTTTATATGACAAAGAAAAGGTATGACTGTATGGTGAAAATCACTTGCATAGCATTGAAAAAATCTGCATTCATAAGAATAAACAAGAAGTTCGAGATTGGCATTCATAGGCATAAACAATATGTTTGTGTAGAATACCTGAATGTTGATAGTGTGTTGTTGGTGTTGCTTCTTCTTCTCCTTTGTGTTTGTCTGCCTCCAGGAAAACATTACAGTTTATGAAAGTGAGATGTGATAAATGGAAATGCAATTTTGAAATTAAAAATCTCTTTATATGTTCAATGTTGTTTGGTATGGAGTCTTTAATTTTGGTCCTCCTTTTTCAAATTTGAAACTTTGTTTGGGTGCCTTCAATTGCATAGTTTGTATGTATTTATGGCATACAATGTTTGTTTGTTGTTCAGGCGATTGTGGTGGCCTTACTGCCATTGTTTTGGTGGTTGTGGCTGGTAAAAGAGGAGTTTGAACCAGTTGCCATGTGAATGGATTTGGCAGATGGGACAGTTATGAATGATTTATTTCCTTTCATTGTTGTATTGATGGTAAGTGGGATAGTGGGTGGGTTTGATTGGATTTGGTGATGGGACATTCCTAGCTCGCAGTTGTTCTCCTCCTACCACATGTATTAAAATAGTCTAGTTGTGAGCTAATGCAAGTGGTGATATTAAAGGGGAGCGTGGGTTATACTAATTTTATCTTTTGGATGCAAGTTCTAAAGCTACAAGCCATTAAGAATCAATATGGCATGTATGTTTGTGGTGTCAGATGTGCTTTGAATATTCTCTGACATGTAAGACTGTGATTACTTATTTTTGTTCAAGACAAATATAAACCGATTATAATACAATTTTGGTGGTATAGTGAATCGAGTACTGTTGTTGACTTTTTGGGTGCAAACCAGTTTACAATTGCATATTAAGGTGGTCTAGTGTGGGACCCATGTGGGACTACTTTTGTCCCCAATATAGGCTCCCGCCCTACTTTCGGCTCCTCTCCCCTAGATGGCATCTTTGAGCCCTTTCCTGTACTCAATGGATGCCCCATTTTATTTTGAACCCTTGCATTTGCTTCCTCTTGCTTTGCAATATATTCTGCTATTTTTTCAGGCGTTATAGGTTTTCCATTTTTTTGTGGACATGGTCTAATTCCCTTCCCAGTAGTTTCACTCAAATGCACTTTCACTCAGCTATAGAAACTAGTGTATTTCTTTTCACACCCGGGGCATATCCAAACACGTCTCCCACCTAGAATTTTCTCTACTATTTCTACATGTCTCCATAGCTGTGAAGCCGAGTCAAATTTGAATGAGGGATTAGTATTACCGACAAAAGCTAAATTGTCTACCATGTTTCTCTACGACGCTACGTGCAACAAACTTGCAAGTAAATTGTTAAGAAAAAATCAATTAAATTAATTAATTAAATAATAAAGTTATAAACTTATTATTTAAAATTTAAAATTCTAAATCTAAACATTAAAATATAAGTTTTAAAACTTATATAAATATAATATATGAATAATATATTTTAAAAATTATATATTAATATATTATTAATAATTTAATTCTATAAATAATAAGATTATAAGACTATAAATGAAACTAAATTTTATATATTATTATGAAATAAAAAATATCAAATATGTAAAATTATATTTTAAAAATTATATATATTAATTATGATAAATTTATATTATATATATTATATATTATAGTTTCATAAATATGTAAAAAATTATACTTAGTGTTTCCAATAAAATTTAAAACATTAAAAAATTTAAACTTAAACTATAAAATAAAATAAATAAATACAATGTTTTATATGTTTTAAATGATCTTTAAAAAAAAAATACAAACAAAAAGAAAAACCCTACCTCTTTTGTGACACAATTTCCTTCAGCCTGCGCGTTTTCTTTCTCATGAAATAGGATGGACACAAAAAAATATAAATTAAAATGCCAAACAAAACTCATGAAATATGTTTCTGTTGCCCTAAATTTCGCAAAATTTGAAAAAAAAGTTAAACACGCCTCAAAATAGGTCAAAAACGTGACGAAATCACTACATCACCAGGTGAAATGAACATAATCGATTTTGCCGAGTCTGAATCGAACCCACAGGCAAAATTTTGATTCCTAGACGATTCCAAAGTGATTTGATTCAGATTTCATTTCCGTAATGATTCGTCTCTAGAGATGCTGGCTTTAGAAAGCAATTCGGTAAGCTAACATAAAAACAATATTTTTTCACTATGATAACAATACTTGTTTAAATGAGTGTCTTATTTTATTAAATGAGCATTTTATTTTTTAAATGTCACACACATAGTAGATAGTTATGATATTTTATTTGAGACAAAAAAATACTTATTTCACTTCTTCATGAATGTATTTATGCTTTTTTTTATATAAGATTCAGAGGTTCTCATGTGTTCTAGTATGGCTCCACATTTGATGAACATTTGGTTTTTTATTTATTTACATTTGGACTATTTATTTATAATATATAGTATAAATATGTGGTAAGATTGGGTATTATAATCACAATTGACTGCATGACTATTGAACCCTATACAAATAATGACCCCTCTCCCCTACCTATAGTATTATATTACATTAACATTTATGACTAATTCTAATGTTAACATTAATACCTCTTAGAATAATAATATTAAATTTGTGCTCAAGAATATTGTTAATACAACTAACATTATTTAGGGGAGAGGGGCCAGTAGTTGTGCAAGGTCCAATAGTTGTGCAGTCAATTGTGATTATTCATATTAGTACTAGAATGAATTAATATTATATCTTGTATATATACATTTCATATATTAATCAAAATATTACCAAATATGTGACATTATATGATAAATAGTTGTTCACTTCAGAACTTATAATCCTCAAGTAAAAAAACATAAATACTTTCATGAACAATTGAAATAAATTATTTTTGTCTCAAATAAAATATCATAACTAGGTCCAAGTGTTTCCTTTATAAAATTAAATGCTCGTTTAATTAAATATGACACTATTTAAATAAGTATTGTTATCATAGTGAAAAAATATTGTTCTTATGTGTACAACTATTGGGGCAGAAATGTACAAGCATTGGAGCATTTCATATTAATAGTTTGTTCTATCACAAATATAAAAGGTGAGCACAATAAATACCATGTATTTTCTCATTAAATGTGAAATATTTTCAAAAAGTTATAGTGTTCAACAACTATTGGTCCATTTATTTTCAAAAAGTTTTAGTGTTCAACTATTGGTCCATTTTTGTTTGATATAAGTTATATTTTAAACAATTGTGTTGTTTTTATAACAACAAATAGTTTTTTGTGTTCAATTATCAGTCCATTTGTGTTGAATATAAAAACTAGAGATAACAAAGATTTATGGATACCAATAGGTATTTGGTCTATTTCGGTTGCATATAAGTTTTATTTTAAATAAAAATATGATATTCTACAAACAACAAATAATATTTTTTTGTTCAACTACTAGGGGTGCCATGATGAAGTTTCGGTGGAATCTTTAAAAAGTTGAATTTTGGACACTTTTCAGTAAATGTGTTGATGTGGCAAGTTGCATGATGAGTCCTACCTCCAAACATTAGTTATAGATAGATAAGAGGCCAATCCACATTTCAAAAAAAAAATGAGAGGTCCTACGATATTCAAGACAATTGCTACTTGCTCACAAAGTTAGCCCGCACGACTACTGACCCCTCTCCCTAATTATCCAGATAATAGTTATAACCTTCATAAAGAGTTTATAATATTAAGTTGGACATAATGATTACTTTATGTAAGTTATACATGAATAATATTTATTTAATATACCATATGCGTGTATGCTATATTAATATTCCAGAATAGCATGAATAGTAACTATAATCTAATTTTCATTTTATATAGATAATAATATTACACAATAATAAATACTCTTTACTTCACCTTAATTATATATTATTAAAAAAAATCAAGAGTTGTGTGGTCATTGAATAAGTACTATATATTTACCATTATATTCACATGAGCTTTAATATCTACGTTGGAACAATGTATGTATATGGCGCTATCATTCTTGTATGGAGCGCCCCAAGAGCATTGACAGGTAGAGTTAAGTTACTTCGACTCTCCTTAATAAATTATTTTTTGTATTGATGGTGTTAAGGTCATAAAGTTTAAGAGGAGTTAGAGCCAATTTGGTGAAAACCATCTGAAAACCCTAAGTCAAGAGGGTTTGAGAGGAAAACTGCTAAATTGAACCATTCCACCAGTGGAAATCTCTGCAAATTGGTGGAATGGATTTAGTTAGGATTTTCTTCAAGTTTTTAGGGTTTTTAAATGCAGGGGATGGAGGTAGGGCAATGTTTGATCAAGCCCTAGCCTAATATCTCAATGTATTAGGCTTAGGAGTGTAGGTAGAAATAGGGTTTTGAAGATAGGTGAATTTTCTAATGTTCCTGATGATAAAAGTTGGTGATTCAAACCCCATGTGACCTAGTTGAAGTCCTGGAATATAATTTTGTGATTGGGAGAAGGTTTACCTTGAACTTGCTTTGTAAAACATGGCTAATTAGGCTTCAGGGCAGCGTAGCAGTCTATTTTAGAGGGTGTTGTTACAAAACAATCCCATCCAAAAATTTGATATGTTGCATAAGGGAATAAAGGGTATCAGGAATGGTAATTCGTTTGTGGTTTTGAAGCCTTCTTGGAGAGATATGGTCAAAAATCACTATTTGGAGTGCTACTAGGAAATTTGAGGAATTGTGCACAAAACACCAAGTCAGGGTTTCTAAATCAGTAAGTTGGTTGAATTGTGATTGGATTGAAAAAATCCACCTTGCTCTACATCAGTTTGGTTCATCCTTGCCACAATGTAACATGCCCATTTGTACGACCCTCACCTTGGTTACAATGGTTATAACTCCTTGTGTGATGCTAAGGTACTCCATTATAGTTGGTTGCCAAGATAAATTGATAGATCATCCTATTTTGATTTGATGTGGATAATATGATGTATGTTGTTTCAATCCCTAAAATGGTGTGTTGAGATGAGGATAATGTTTTAAGATGTAGCAACATGATTGTAGCACCATAAGTTGTACTCTAAGACCCCATTCTGCATAGTAACACATAATATTATAGGTGTTGTTAATAATACTCATACTCTCATTCATGGATCTAGAAGAATTTTTTGACATTATATTACATAAGATTATGTTATGAGTGAACATCACAAGTATCATAGGGATTCATTTATCTAATATTGTTCTGGGTACTACTCCAGGGTGAGGGTGATATGAACAATATCCCAAAACATTAATTTTCACGTTGAAGGAATTGATTATGTAAACTACTACCATCACAAGTATTGCACATTATATAAATAATTACTATCACAACTATTGAAATATGCTCAATTCCTGAGTCCTCTCCCTTCCTGAGTCCTCTCCCTTATATGGACTATTCCAACTGACAAAATTTTAATGATACACGAATCAGCTTTATGAAATTCAAACGTCTGCAACCAAACTCTTGGGTGACGGAAATAAGAGGGAGTAAATCTCCAAATGTTATTATTTTTTTTCTAAAACATTTTGCCGAAACTCAAGTGCATAGGCAACAATAAGGTGCAGCACTATGAACCTGCCTGGAACTGCAGACAAGATAATGGGGAATCATTCTGTAAGGTTCATGACCTCGCCAGTCACATAGGCGTCTTCCTTCATGCCAGGATTATAGGGATTTCTAACAACCTGTAATGCATGTCATATATAAAAATTGAAAGATAACTAAATATTTAAAAATTAGAACTATCTAAGAATTATTTAATTTTTATTTACTTTAGAATTATCTTATATGTCGTGATCATATATAAAAATTGAAACACAATTAAATGTTTAAAATGTTAAAACTTATCTAAGAATTACTTAAGTTTTTTATTTACTTAGAGTTATTTTATATAAATAAATAAAAAATATTTACTTAGAAGATTTTATTTTTTTAAAACAAAAGTTAAATAATATAATAATCTCATTTTCCATTAATTTATGTTTATAGAGAAAATTATTATTTCTTGTTTATAATGTCTACCTCTATCAAAATTTGCATATATTTTCTCCCTTTTCATCTCCCATGTGTGCATTAAGTTCAAAATTTTCTAAGTGTGTAGGTGTGTTCAATTTTCTAAGTGTGCAAGTTTTTAAAGTTTCATATATTTTCATCCTATCATATCATTTACTCAAACTCCACCCTTTCCTTTATATTATCATCAAAACATTAAAATTTCCCATCCTAGCATGCTTTTTTTATCAACATTTTGTTAATCCTTATTCCTATCAAAAGTTAAGATGTTCCTATCCTAGTATTCCTTTCTACATGACTTCATTGTTTCCTTTATTCCTATTGAGATATCAGACTTTCCCACTATGGCATGAATTTCCTTCTAAGTTTATTTGTTTCCTTTGTCCCCACTATTTTTTTTAGTTCTCCTTCCCAACATCCCTTTCTTTCAATTCCCCCACCTTTACTTAGTTTTATCATATTTTTTTGTTATTCCTTACCAATATGCCTTTAGCCTAGACCCCAACTCCCCAACACTTACATCAAATTACCTTTCAATATTGGATCTTCAACCTTTATCTAACTCAAGTAACTTATACATGGTATGGTCCCAAACTCTAATCCTCGACATATTAAACTATGTCACCTCAATTAGATCAAAATTTTGGGTATCTTCTTATAATTTGGGTATTTAGGGTGCTATACTCCCAAACATTGGCCCTCAATATGTGGCATGATATTTAAGTTTTTTCCAACCTAAAATTTTTAATATTTTCACCTTTTCACACTATTTACTCTCATATTCCTTGTTGTACACCCTAGAGTGCCATTAATGACCAATTTTAATGTTGAAATTATTGCATAAGGGTTTTCCCTATATAAAAAAAAGTTTTAAATAACAAGGTAATGATTTCACATGAACTCACAATGCTAGAGGTGGGATATAGTTGGATGTTTCCATTAATGTGGTGGTTGCATCCTGTACTACCTTGTTCCTGTTAGTGTAGGTTTTTTAATATTATTTTTCCTACACATTATTAAGCATGTACCTTAGGTTATAGGGGATGTGGTTCATGTGAGGACATGCACGACATAATCCATCGATTACATGTGTTGCTCCCACTCACACTTGGGTGGTTGAGTTTCACACCCTCTTTTGGCCTTATATGCCACCTCACAAAACCACTTATCTATCTCTTTCTGAGTAGGTTATGCCACATATTTGGCATTTTCCAAGTAAGCATAACTCCCACCTAATTTGGTTATTTGGGAGTTATTGCCCCTCTTGGAATTATTTGCACATATTCTGCTATATATTTTGCACTCACATCTCCCTCCTATCTAGTTCAAATATAGTCCAGATGAGTTCATATTAACTCAGTTAATTCAAGGGAGAGTTGAGGCATATTGTATCATTTAGTGTGTGATAATAACATCATTTTGTTATTCCACTATATTCCAGCATTTTATCTCTTGCTGCTCTCGTGTGGAAGGATTATCTTGGTTTTGCAGGTGATCCTGGGTGCTCGAGTTCATCAACAACTCTTACATGGTATAAGAGCGTTAGATCTGCAAGCCCCTTCTCAAATTTGAGAGATTAGTGAGTGTTTTAATCAGTATTGCAAGTTACAACATGCCTTTTCTTGTCTTAAGTAGCTGATTCTACCTTTTGATGTCATTTTTTGGTTGGTGGGGTCATTTTATGTTGATAAAGGCATTTTTTTACACTAGATCCACATTTTCTATATATTTTAAAGAAAATCCGCTATCTGGGTTTTGTTTGCAGCAGAAAAAAACCATATGGGTCATTGCTAGTTTCTGCATATAGGTTACATATTTTTTAGAAACTAAATCAAAACATTTCAGCAGACCCCCTCTCCGATTGCATTTTTGATTTTGCATTCAATATTTGGAGGGCCATAATTCAGTCATACAATCTCTTTTTTCAAAGAATTTTATTTTTATTTGGGGTAGAATTTTGCAGGCTTTGCAGTGGTGTAATCCATTTTTTCTCAAGTGATCCGTATTTTCCAAAAAATCGGTTTTATCAGCAGATCTGAAGGACAGTTCTCGTTTTTGGAACTTCAAATGGCTATAACTTTCACATATAACCTCGGATCGAGGTGATTCTTTGTTTAAAAAGTTGATATTTTTCTGAGAACTACACATTGGTGCTATTTTGAGGTTCTTAATCTAAGATTATTTTGTACTTTCAATATTTGGGTCTATTTTAGACATTTGTAAAACTCTGCAAAACAGCTCCAACATTGTAAATGCACTGATTTATAAAGTGACAAATATTTTTTTTTGGTTGGGGGGGATTCTTGATTGAGTGAAAAAGGGGGGGTCTCTCTTTGTGAGTGTGTGTTTTTGATTTGTTAACTTGTGCTCTACTTTTCCTTCACACATGGATCATTCTAAGGTTCCTTTGCTAACACCTTATAATTATGCAACATGGAATCCACATGCATGGAATGCCTTAATGAAACTTGGGTATACTCCATATGTTGAAAACAAGGTAGTTGAAACTAAAGATGATAAGGAAAAGATAAAATGGATGCTTGAACATACAAAATCTCTTGTATGTCTTCGTAGTTTTGTTTCCCTTGATTTTATGTTTCATATTGAATCTTGTACAAATTCACATGATGCTTGGGAAAAGTTAAAATCTTTGTATGGCACAATAGATGAAGTCAAAGGTTATCAGATTGATAATGAACTGATGAGCCTTGATCCAAAGAGCTTTGGTAACATCCAAGATATTATTACTAAGGTCAATGATCTGAGAGCACAATGTAAATTTTGTGGTATTGATAAAAAGGACATTCAGTTAATCTATAATACACTGAATAAACTTGGTCCTGAATTTGCAACTTTTGTTTCTAGCTTTCATACTCATAGACTGACTATGGGATCTGCATATACTATGCCTTCATTTGCATCTTTTTCTGAGATGTTAATGCATGAACAACAAAAGCTTCTTTCTATGGGTCTCATAAAGCCATCACAGACTTAGGCCTTGTTGGCTAGTCAGCCTAAGGGACATAAAGAGTTAGTACAATCTGACAAGAAACAAAAGAAATTTAAGAAAAATTCACAAAAAGATCAAGCACAACACAAATCCTCTTCTAGGGAGGAATCATCTAAGAAGGAGAAGTCTACTTGTTCATATTTCAAGAGAACTGGACATGAAGAACATTCTTGTTATAAGAAGGATATTGATGAACTGAAACATCTTCTTAAGAAAAACAACATTGATCTACCTTCTAGAATGTCTGAGTCTACTTCTTCTTCTTCACATTCCAAATAGTCAGGATCTATTAATGATAAAGGTCATGCAGGATTTGCTTATGAGTCTAAGAAAAATAAAGGTAAAGCTCTTTGTGCTTCTACAAGTCATGAATTAGGGAAATGGCTCCTAGATTCTGGAGCTTCTCATCATATGGCTTCTACACACTCTATTTTCTCTTCTTTTGCGCCAAGTGTGTTATGTCACCTATTTTGATGGGCAACAACACTTACATGAGTGTAATTGGGAAGGGTTCTGTTGATATTGGGGATGGAACCTTCAATGATGTTTTATGTGTACCTCACTTGACAAACAATCTTCTTTCCATCTATCAAGTCACTCATGGTGGAGCAGGGAAGACTATGGAATTCACACCCGATTCAATTATCATGAGAGACTTGGAGAGTAGAGAGATAATTGCTACTGATATAGTTGATCATGAATCTCAGTTGTATACCTTTTCAGACTTTGCACCTAATGATGGTTTTGATCATTTGGCTGTTGATCACACTCCTTGTGTGTCATTTGATTTTGAGGAGAAATTTGGCTATTTGAATCTTGGTATTCTCACATCAGATCCAGTTATTGAGCCTTGCATTCCTTCTCCTCTATCTACTGTTGCTTCTGAGGATACTTGTGTTACATTCATGGCTACTTGTGATTTAGTGCAACAGGATCGACATCATCTTCCAGATATAGTTGCTTGGGATGACTACTTGACAAACATTGCAGGTTTGTTCATAGAGTCTCATATTTCAGACTTGGGAGACACTATTCATGACATCCATCTTCTCTTTGATGAAGTTGACATGGTATGGTCCCAAACTCTAATCCCCGACATATTAAACTATGTCACCTCAATTAGATCAAAATTTTGGGTATCTTCTTATAATTTGGGTATTTAGGGTGCTATACTCCCAAACACTGACCCTCAATATGTGGCATGACATTTAAGTTTTTCCCAACCTAAATTTTTTAATATTTTCACCTTTTTACACTATTTACTCTCATATTCCTTGTTGCACACCTTAGAGTGCCATTATTAATGTTGAAACTATTGCATAAGGGTTTTCCCTATATAAAAATAATAATTTAAATAACAAGCTAATGATTTCACATGAACTCACAATGGTAGAGGTGGAATATAGCTAGATGTTTCCATTAATGTGGTGGTTGCATCCTGTACTACCTTGCTCCTTATGTAATCTTAGCTGTTATTTTGGAATAATCATATACCAATCATTAATTAGAAGGATATCAAGAGTGAAAACATCTAATCGAAATCGAAGATTATTATTCATATTTTGCACATAAAAAAAACTCTACCATTATTACAAAGTATTTTGATGTAATCTTGTAATTCATTGAAATAGTAAGAAAATTTCTAAATTTTATCTTTCTTCACTAACAAAATTATTCATTTTGGGTTATGAATGTTTATGTATAAGTTGTAAAGAATTATGGGTTTTTACAAGTTATAGTTAAAATATTAAAATATTTTTTTTACATGTAAAATAATCATTAGGGTTATTGCAACAGTATCAAATTTTTGATCTTGTCATCATATAAATCATCGAGTTATCAAATATCTTGTTGCTAGCTTCAATTGTAATAACCCTCCTGGTTGCTAGATGGACTCAGTGGTTTTATGTTTTGTTTTGATGCTCAGATACTATGATGGTACTGTTATTATTGATGTGGTTAGTCAGATACTATGATGATGCTGCTATTGTTTGATATGGTTAGTTTAGATGCTAGACGATGTTATTTCACTTTGGACATGATTACTTTATATGACATTATGGTTGATTATATCTGTTAATTTTATGAATTGTGATATGATGCAATGATTTAAATTAATATGTTAGGAGGTGATTGTTAGTTAGAAATGTAATTCTTTGACTATGCTATAATTGTTAGAATAGGTGTGACGAAGGACAATATAGTATCACTCGTTTGCGAGTGCCCTGTTATGTTGCAATTCCTTCTCACAATGCAGTAACTTGTTTTAATGCTTTGATATATATATGTTTATATGCACATGTACACAACTTCGTTTGTATGCAGGATTGCAGGTATAAGTCTTGATTCCACCTGCTTCGGCAGGACAGGGCGAGCACCAAATAACCCAATGGATAAATGTTGATACAGAGGTGACGATGAAGTCCTCCCGTTCCATGATGTCAGGTCGTCTCGTTGTTTGGTATAGTTATTGATTTTGTGCTATTGTCGTCCTTGTCTGTTGTGTTTGTGCTTTGTCTTATTTTATTATGAGGGCATTTATAATTATGATTTATCTTAACGTTTGAAATTGATTATTTATGTTAAATGTTGGATTAAATAATATTTAATTATTTAAATATTTTAATTATTTTGAAAATCATATATTGCAATTAAATAATAATTAAATAATAAATCTGCTTAAATTATTTTAATTAATTAAATTTGGTGGTGGATAATTATGTGAATAATTTATTTAAATTAAATATATAATGGGTGGTGCAAGAAAAGTTACAAAACAGGAATTAAAGTAATTAAAACAAATAAAAGAATGAAAAGACAGTGTGAGCCAATAGGGTTTGAGTGTTGAAAAGAAAGCTTGTTTTAAAGATTGATTTTTCTTTTTATCTGGATTTTTTGGGGAGAGCCTTGGGGAGATGAAGAATATATTTTATTTAATTATGAATTCTTGGGAGTTCTCACACACACACAGAAGAACAGAAAGTTGAAGTGCTCAAGTGAAGGTGGAGTTCGTTCTGGACTAAGGATTGGAATCGGATTCGAGAGCATCAGAGTCAAGCAGGCATCTTCAAATTCGCATTGGACTCCAGGTTCCTCTCGTTGTTCTCTTCTCATACCTTTCTGTCTGCTTCAGAAAAGAAAAATAGAGTTTATTAAAATAATTTTTGTGAATATAGAAAACTTCTGTCAAAAACTGAAAACTAGGGCAATTGATTAAGTTAGAAAACAAAGATAATCATTGTTAGTATACTATTACCAACCTGTGAAAATCCTTAGTTTTTCTGAAATATTCTATTTATCAACAATAGTATTTAGAGAAAAATAATTTCTTTATTGAGAATAATACATTTGAGGGTTTGTATATATGTGTATGGGTGAAATATTCTTTACTCTGTAATTTATTTTATCCTATATGAATACAAAAAATTGTATTCCTGTGCTTAAGAGTTGTACATACATATTAATATATATATATATATATATATACAATAGTGTAAATATTCTTTACTCTGTAATTTATTTCATTCTATATGAATACAGAAAATTTGTATTTCTGTGCTTCAGTTTTGTACACACATATAAATATATATATATATATATATATATATATATATATATATATAATAGTGTTATATATATATATTTTCGTTATTTTAATCCTGATATTCGTTTAAAAATGCGGAATTGTGCGAATGATATTCGCGTGCTGTGTTCTGTGTTTTTTTTTATTAAAATCGAAATTTTATTGTATTTAAATGTTACAACGCAGTTAATAAAAGCTTCTTTTTATAAAAGAATTTTATGTTTTTTATATTAAAGTGGAATGGGGTTGGGGGGACGGCTGGGCCGTACCCCGCCCCAGTCCTTGGTGACCGCGCTGTACACACAGCAGTCCTTATGGACTGCTGTGTACAGCGGCCTTTATGGCCGCTGTGCACAGCAGCCGTAAGGGCTGTGTGTACAGCCCGCGGCCAGTAAGGTTGCACGGGTTCTTTGTTATTTCATATTTAGGTTTTATTTAAGTTTTATTTATTTTGTTTTATTTTATTTATTTTTAGTTGATAATATATATATATATAAATATATATATATATAAATATATATATATATATATATATAAATATATATAGGTATATGTATATGTATATATATATATGTATATATACGTATATATATATATACATTTATGTATATTTATATTTTATTGTAGTTGTTAGATTTTTTTTAAATATAAGTATAATTATTTTTGTAATTAAATTACAATCAGTTACATAATATTATTTTTGGTTAAAATGGATAGTATTTATATAATTTTAAGGTGGATTATCTTATTACACGAATGTAATTTTTAGCTTGGGTTTAAATGGTTAATCTTGGTTCTATTGTGATAATTTGTTTTATATAATCTAATTGGGCAATGTTTGATTATTATTTTGATTAAGAAAATATTCAGACAAGATTTAGTCGTTTTGGTTGTGATTGTAGTCCTTGTCGTGACAATTGAATTTAATTGCGTAAACGGGATTGGAATCAAACATGATAGTGAAATCTTGTGAATGTTATCTGAGGTTCTTTTCATGTTGTAGTTTCTCTTGTTCAGTACGGTCGATGTGGAAACCCTCTTGTTTTGTAACCCTAGTCCAGAGGCATGTTTCGTTTTGAAGTTGTCTTCGTATACTTATATCTTTGGTTTTGAAGATGAATGAATTATGCTTGGAAGGGTTGAACGTGTTCTTATGTTGGTTGTTATGGGTTGTTGCGAGAGGAATAGTACCTCGCTTGTGTGGAATTCAAGTATTATGTTTTATGATTTAGTTCAACCCTTGCCTTCTTGAGATATGTTAGGGGTCATAGGAGGGAGAGTGGCTCTTCGTGGGCGCCGGCGCCTCGGATGAGGAAGGGCCAGGATAACCCTCGAAGAGTAGTAAACAAGTGATAACCTAAACAATAGATTTAGGGGGTGGGGTAGTTTAAAAATACAAGATAATAAAACTTTAGATTCCTCGGCTATGCATTAGGGCTACCTTAGACTAGTGATAGACTGAGAAGGCCGTGGTCGGCATAGTCATAGGCTCGTCTTCACGAGAGACTATTGGCTCCGCATCAGCTACCCTATGGTGCCGGCGCCTCAGTTAGGAGGAAGGGCCAGGAGATCCATAGATGGGTGCCGGCGCCTCAATTGGAGGAAGGGCCAGGAAATCCCATGAGAGCTATGCGATGACACTCTCCACTTGACACCCTTGTGCTTTGTTATTGTTGCCTCTGGATGTTATCTCTTTGTGATGTTTCTTGAATTCTTGTGAATTTGATTTGTGATTGTTAAGTGATATTACTTCATGTTATCGTGATGAGTTCTTGGTTTAACTTGTTATGTGATTTGAGTACGTCGATGGTTGTGCATTGCATATTTGAGTTGTACTTGTTCTGTATCATATTGTGATTGAGTCGGTTGACATCCATGGTCGGGTTCACTTCCTTGTCACCTCTGAGCACGGGGGGTGAGTTACTTCGTAATTCACATGGTTGGGTGGAACGTGCTCCGCACCCGTTGGGTTCCCCATCAGCGTCTTGTCATCTCAGCTTTCCGCAGTGCAGATGTTCCAGTGATCAGTTGTACTTCATGTTCATTATTTTGTATCAATCCCCATGTTGGGAAATTCAATGTAATTCTTGTATCAAAGAAGATTGTAATGTAATATTATTTCAATGATGTAATAGTTAGGTTTGAATTGGATCATGTTAAAATATTTATCATGGATGTAATTATGCGATGTTGTCATACTCGCATCATGGCTATCAGTTGTATCTTTGTATATGGTTTTTATAAATTAAATGGTTATGTTGTTTTCATTATCTTTATGTTGTGTTGTGTTTGCAATGTAACCTCGCGTGCCCCAGAGAACCAAGTGTATTAATGTTATGTGTTATGCTATGTGTTTATGATTTAATGTTGTTACATGTTATTTCTATTATTTAAAAAAAAAAATTTGTTCGCATTATGTGTGTGTTCTCTGGGGTTTGCACGATGGGCGTTACATCAATATATATAAAACTCTACGTAGAGGGATTCAAAGAGAGATTATCTTTCTACACTTCAAAGAATTATATTGAGATCATCAATAGAAGAAATTACTTTAAGGTTTGTAAGTTACTAGAATCTATCAGAATATTTGAAGGAAACTGTCATTTCAAAAATATATAGAATTTTCTTCTTTTGTAATGGACCTTGTGAATTAAGCCACAAATATCAAAGAAAAAATGAGATAATTCCAAAAGAGAGTTAGATATTTGCTAAAGGGCTAGCAAAATATATCATGGAACCAAAAAATTATGGGTATACTCGATTCAAACCTACAATAAAGGATCTTAGCAAAAATTATGGAGCATGGACAAAAGAAAGAAGAACAATTCTAGATCTACAAGAAAGGGATAATAAACAAACCATGGAAGGGTATAGAAAAGGAGCTACGAGTTTCAATAATTTAAAGTCATCTCTAGTTATTTTTAGAAAATGACATTGATTTATGTTTATTTACTTAAGAGTTATTTTATAAAAGAAACATTTAAATAGAAGGTTTTAATGTTTAAAAAAAAAAAAATCTAGGCAAATGAAAAAAATTGTAAAAATAATAAAATTAAATAATTCTTAGATAGTTTAAAATTTTAGAACATTTAATTGTGTTTCAATTTTTATATATGATCATGACATATAAAATAACTCTTAAATGGATTAAAAATTAAATAATTCTTAGATAGTTTTAGTTTTTTAAATATGTAGTTGTGTTTCAATTTTTACATGTGATCATGGCATGTCACTTTGTGTCTTACTATTATTGTAGATATCCATTATTTAGAGTTTAAGAGGTACACACGTGGTTATAAGCTAATGGGGAATCATTATTGTTTAATATTTTTAATTTAATAAAATTGAAATATATTTTTATGAATGGATGAAAAGAGAAAGAAAATGATATTAAATTTGAAACTATAAATTTACCTACGATTCATGTTCATCAACATGGGACTATAAAAATATTTTGTCCATTGAATGTTTTATGAATTATAATAGTTTGAAAGTTGTTTATATTTTTATGTTAGTTTAAGAATTAGTTTTTTGTTGTAATATGTTAGAAATTATAACTCATACTAAAGTACTATTGATTGTTCTTATTTTATTTTCTTGAGAATTTTTTAATGAGATTTCAATTTAAAAAAATAAATATAAATAGAAATAACTCTTGATTAAATAAGATATATATTTTTGAATAGTTGCAAAGTAAAAAAATAAATTTTACATAAATAAAAATAAAGCATAATGTATATTATTGTATCAACAATTTTAATATTATTTTAAAAGTAGGATACTAATATTATATAAATATATTATCATAAATGTTATTATATTATGAAAACAATGTATATTATTATATCAACAATTTTAATTAGTATATTTATGTTATCTTAAAAATAAAATAAATATATTATAAATATATTATATAAATGTTGTCATGAAATCATTATACACATTAAAGACAAACATAACAAAAATATATTTAAAAAATAAAAATTCAAATAATTCAAAAACAATTTATTGTATAAAATTTGTTTCAAAATATTTTGTTATATATATTTATTATTATTATTTTCAAAACTTGTTTCATTATTTTTCATTATATATATTTATTATCATGTATTTTTTTAATTAATTATTTAAAATTTTATATTATTAAAACACCCTTATTATAGGGCATCTCTAATTAAACTCCCATACACCTAAATCATCTCCTACAAATAAGCGCACAAAGTATAGTTTTAGAATGTTGTGCAATATCTTTCCTTCGGCGTGTATTGTATTCGGCGGAGTATTTATAGGAAAGGATTCTGACATATTTATTCCATACTGTAAGTAAAGAAAAAATATAACTTTTAAAGGTGAAAACGGAGATAAATAAGTTAACTGAAATGAAAATCTCTCAAAAAGAAAATAAAGTAGAAGAATGCCAGGTGAATGGGCCCAGCCACCTAAGGAGTGTACCCTTAGAGTGTGTCAGATAAGCTCGGCCATGTGTTTCCTTAATAACCCTATATACGAAAATATGTCTGAATAGACTGAACATAAATGATGTGTAGCCATACATTTATCATTCTTTGTTTTCATGTTCCCAGTGAAGAGCTTGTGTATGCATTAGCCAACCCATATATTACTTACTTTATTCTTTTTATTCTAAGATAGGATGATACATTCACATCCTGACATATTACCTACTGCAAAATTGGACAAGATGATATAACCCCTTTCACAAATAGAATGCACATTTGGATTTCAAAACAAATAAATAATTTATTTTCAATCTAAGAGAACTTCATGAGGATATCTCCTATTTATAAATGTTGCAAGTAAGGGGCAAATGATTCATTTACTTTAAAATAGAAATCTTGTAAACAAAATGCTTAGAGATTCATTAAACATAATGCATATAGCCTATAAACTTTGGATTATATTCCCTTATAGGACTTCAATTCTTGATTGAATAATTAGGTCTTCAATCCTTATCTAATTCACTTTAGAGCTATAACCTACACACAAAGAAGAGGGAAAAGGGTTGTGTTGTATAGGGGCTTGCATAGGTCAAACTCTGGTTTGGTATTTCTACCTCCATAATGACTATGATGATGTAAAAGTGAGATTACCCTCGATCTAACAAAGGGTAAATGATAAACAAGTGACAAATTGACAATTGATGCAACTTACCACTCAGATCTATTTTCTTTGATGCATTGAAGTCATTGTACTCATCACCTTCAAAGAGAATTGGATGTTTGAGTTGAAGTCCTGCAAGTGTTAGTACTCACAAAATAAATGGATATAAAACATAAACAAACAGACATGAAAATATGATGCATTGCTAACATGATGCTTGAATGAAATAATGCTTATATAATTCTGCAAATTTTGCTCTTGATTTCTTTTTAGGATGCTCAATTATGCTCTCAATTTCCTTAGGATTTTCATAGCTCTTATTGGGATTTCAAATGGTGAAAAAGACTTGTATTTATATGCAATTCTTCAATTTCTCACAAATCAATTACCGATAGTCAACAAATAACTTTGGATTTATAAATGCTAAAATGTCAACACTGATATATTTGAATTGAGGCCAAAATAAGTCAGACGAGGCTATCCAACACCCTAGCCCGACCTATTTTTGGGGCCTTAATCATTGGTAAATGAACATTAATTCTTTAATCCCAATTCAACCTCTGATTTTCCAAAGATTATTATAAAATGGGCACATTAAAATGCAGAACTGGGTCTTAGCACATGAGGGGGAGGTAAACCTTGTGTGAAATTGTTAAGGGTGAAAATTTATGATGCTAGAGTAATATACACATACATTAATATGTTTGTATATGTATGTATGTATATATATGTACGTGTACGTATATATGTATAGTGTTGAACTCTTCTGGAGACTAAGAGGGTAGGGGGGTGAATTAATCTACACAAAAAACTTAACCCCTTTCAGAACTTGAAACTTTTAGCATAAGTCAAACTCCTTTAGCAAATAAAGATAGAACTTTAAGAAAAGTAGTAACATAGAAGAATATATCAATTTGAGTCTTTAACAATCTCAACAAACTTTATCAATGAAAGATATAGCAATGAATAGATCAACACCAAGAGAAAGAAATAGATAACACACACATGCACAAGGAGACACCAAATTTACATGCAAAACCCAATGAGGGAAAAACCATAGTGAGATTCAACTCACAATATAAGGTTCACAGCCAAAAGACTTGCAAGAAGGCTCACTTCCTTAGAGCAAGTTACAAAATGGACTTGCAGCACTGAAGTACCGATTAACTCTAGGAATTCACTATCTCAAAGTAGGATACAAAATATATATAAGAGAATTACAAAGATTGTAAACAAAACTCTTTGTTGATTGAGGCATTCAAGCTCAATTGATCTTTCCTTTCACAATATTTAGCACTATCTCTACTTGATATTCAATACAACTCACACACACACTTTTTAGCACTTGTACACTTCTCCATCTTGTTGCATATGAAATGATCTTGCATTTATATCTATCACAACACTTTAATTATTCAATTAGGTCAGCCAGGAAGAAAATAAACAATGAATTTAATTGGTCAACCACCAAAGCATAATGCAGTCTAATCCAAAGGATATCTAGAGGACCAAAAATAATCTTAACACTTCTTTCAATGTGATCCAAAATGATTTAGATGTAGGTGCACATCAATCTAAGTCAGCATCAAGGAAACATGTGGATGAAACATTGAACGGACCATAAACCTCTTTCAATTTGAATTTACTTGAAGCATTCCTAAACAGGATAGGTCAGGACCCAAAACTATCATGACACATCTTCCATTGTTGGGTAGCCCTCCAAGCACACAACCTAATTAAAATAACAAGCCTTGTTGGATAGATATCCACAAATAACATAGAAAACCACTCAAGACACAATGTGGCACCGAACAATTAACAACATGTGGATCACATGGGGATGTTCTTTGAACATCCAACAACAATTTCATACACTTCTTCCTTATTGTCATGCCATCAATAGTCACCGCAAATCAAACAAGTAAAAAAAGATTTTTTTAGGAAACACAGGATACATAACCAGATGATGTAGCATTAGTAGAACAACTTGAAAACCATTTCAAAACTTAAAAATGGAATAGAGACATTGCACATACAGTTGAGTACATTCACCAAGCCACATGAGTAGAAATATCAATGCAAAGAAATGCATAGCATTTCTCAGACCAGTCTGCACGACCAACAACACTGTCAATCTTTTGCAATTCATAGAAGCCTCCTTAGCAACACAAGTAACCTGGAAAGATAGGATCACAATGTACATAGAGAACTAGCATTGAGTACCAAACTACAAGACTAGAACTACAACAACTGAGGAATGTAGAGCATTCCCCAAGATAGACTTCATTGCAACTTCCTAAACTAGAAACACTTAAGCAACTTGCGAAGGCCAAAGCTTCCTTTCAACAACAGATATATTGTTAGGAACATCATAAGAGAGCATAAGACATACAATAGACCTTCAACAACATCTCTCCATTATTAGTCATGCTTCTAATCCTCATCTTAATGCTTTTAATCCTCATCTGAATAAATCATAGTGAAATCTTGACTTTGCTGACAATAATGATGCATTGTATGAACTTCAACAACTCTTCTTTGATAAGGCATGAAATTCAACCATGAACTCCATCACCAATGTTAGCCCAAACTGAATATAACAAAGACAACCAATGCCAAGGACTAACAACTTATTATTCAAGTGTTGTCAATAGTTTCCAACAATCTCCTTAGTGTTAACATCAATGACAACAACTGCCAAAAGTATATATGTATATACATACATCTATATGCATACATACATATGTATCAATGCATATATGTATTTATATATGTATGTATGCACACACACACACACACAGACACACACACACACATATATATATATATGTATATGTATACATACATGTATACATGTATATATATACATATATATGTCTACATATGTATATATTTATATGTATGTATATATGTATTTATGTATATGTGGATATGTATGTATATGTATGTATGTACAAATATACATACATATATATATAGACATGCATGTATATATACATTAATATATATAGGTATGTAGATATATATAAATGCATATATATCTATAGTACGAGTTTCACTTTAAAGGAACACAGGTCCCCATCCAAGAATATATATACATTCATATGTATGTATATATATGTTTTTATGTATATTTTATTTTATATATATATATATATAATTGTATGTATGTATATGTATACATATAAATGCATGTATGTATATGCTATAATTATCATTTCTAAGTGATTTGTGCTAAAATTTTAGAGAAACTTCAACACCATTCTTCAAGGTAAAATTGAAGAACAATGGAGAGAAGCAACGTGATTGTATGATATTTTTTATTGCGGGTTTGATTCATTGTTTATGCAATTTCCTTAAGCTTTATTGAATGACTATGTGATTATGATTTGGTTTTTTGTTGTCACTGTTTATTATGACAATTCATTTCTAGATCCATATTTTCCTTTGTGACATAGTACTTGGAGGTCACATATTTCCCTTCCATCCACTGTCATTAATACTCTTAACACAATAATATTCTTCACATTAATTGTAATTTTGTAACCCATCAATCTTCCTTTCGATTCACTATCAACAATCCTTTAATCCACCCATCCAATTCATTAAGCCAATTATCCTTCATCAACCTATTTGACATCCTTATATCTAGACTTGACGCTCCCTTGTAATTATTTATCATATAGAAACAATAATCCCATCCAAATGCAACCCAATGTCATAATCCAATATTAACCCACTACAATCATCCTAAGCAATCAAACACAATCCTATAGTAATTAATCCACTACAAGCTATTCTTATCGACACATCTTTACAAGTGATCTAGCCAATCATCTTGAAAGAATTTAATAATTTTATTCTCAACCTTGTTGCAAAATCTTAATTAACTCAATCCAATGAACCATCATCATCAAGGTATATCATTATCAAGCCTCTCGAATTATTCTTGGGGTATATTGTTCCCTTATCAACAATGTTGTCATCATCATCATCAATTAATCAATCATTAATTTTTATTTTAACAGTCAGAAAAATTGTGTTTGTATTTGTAATCATTTTATACATGCCTGATTGCTTTGCTTGTGTGTGTGTTATCATCTATGTTGATCCTTGCAACATACATGCCATAAAGACATCATGGTGTTATAGACATATTTTTTCTTGAACCTTTCAGTCCTTTATGCATTTGACACAACGTAACCCTGATCTTCATACCTTGGTGCATAACATCAAGTGCTATATCAAACATCAGGTTGCTCACACTGATTCAATATGACTACCTTTCTTCATCTTTCCTTTTCATCCATTTGGAGAGCCTAACCATGTTCTTAAGACTTTTGTATCCTATCAATGGGGCATTATCGCATCCTTATTTTTATTAGCCGCATCCTTTTTCCATCACATCGCATCTATATTTTTATTCTTCTTTGATATGTCATGCCCTTTCTTCCATAGCATATATGGTTATGAATAGTTGTCTTGTGGCTATCTTAACTCTTAATTAAGTCATATTATCATTAGTATATTGTTATTTAGTTGTTTAGGTTGGCCTAATACTTATATAGGGCTATCTAGGTCGGCTTGGGTGATATCCTAGGCATAAATAGGTATATATGGGAGGTTGTGAGTCTTATTTCATCATCATGTTGACTATTGCGTTCTTATTGAAGAATATTGGAGGTATCCCCCTAGAAGTGAATTAGGAGGTTGCTCCCTCAAAGTGGCATATTATTATCAATTATTTGTAGTATATTTGATATTATATTCTTCTTGTGCAAGTTATTTCATTACAAGTGCTATTAGAGCATGAACTTGGCACCATAGAGGCATATTTTTTTCTCAATATTGGAGGCAATTTTTGGGAAGAGCATATCTTTTAGATTTTGGCAAAATTTTTTCCGATTCTTAAGGGGATTTTCAAGAAGCTACATTTTAGATTTCAGAGGAATTGGAGCAGAATTGAGTGAATTATTACAGAATTAGGGTTTCTACACAACTTATTTGGAATTTTCATATCTCTCACATATTTATGAATTGGATCCTAATTTTTATTGGGTTTTTGAAGACATACTAAAGGAGCCTACAATAAAAAAATTTGGAGAAATTGGATTATAACTAAGCAAGTTATTGAAAAATCAAGGTTTCCACAAATATCACTCTCAAGGTTGCAAATTTGCTTATTTCTTGGAGATTTTTCTAGGTGTGAGAGGTATTTTGTCCCTAAGTTACAGTAATTTTTTTAGAGAATTCAAGTTTCATTTGTGTGATTTATTTCAAAATTATTGGTTCCCATCATGATGGGGCTTGCAATAAGGGGCAAAAAGAATGTTGTCACATCAGGGAAGACTCTTGATAAGGATGGGGTATCAATAGAGGATATTAATCCTAATGAGTAAATTTTTTAGAGAATTCAAGTTTCATTTGTGTGATTTATTTCAAAATTATTGGTTCCCATCATGACGGGGCCTGCAACAAGGGGAAAAAAGAATGTTGTCACATCGAGGAAGACTCTTGATAATGATGGGGTAGCAATAGAGGATATTAATCCTAATGAGGAAATCAGTACGTTCAAGTAAGAAATTTCCTTAATGAAGATGGATATGTGTGACCTAGGAGGAGATATATCGGATATACAAAGCATGTTAAGAACCGTTATGAATGAACCAAGAAAGGAGGTCTCAAGCAACCAAGAACAAGAAGATGAAGAAGAAGAAGCATAAGGAGAAGCAGAAGAAGAAGAAGAAGAAGAAGAAGTAGAAGAAGAAGCGAAAGAAGAAGAAGAAACAAAAGAAAAAGAAAAAGACAATGAAGAAGTTCCTAATCAAGATATTCAACTAATGCAAGGGTACCATATACTATTCCTCACCTCTTCCTCTATGGCACATCAAAAGGTTCAAGTAAAGGAAGAACACATTCATCACCATCAAGAGCTTGATGCAAAGGGAGAAGACACATCTTGGAGCTGAAGTTAATTTTCAAGACACACATGAAGAAGATGAGGACATCAAAAGTTCCAAGTTACCTCATTATAAGGAAATATTTTCTAGTTGAAGTTACCACATGGGATGATGAAGATTATATGAAGAAACTACCACAATTGTTTTGCATTGACGACAACGCTTTTGTTAAGGTGAGGGCCATGTTATGCCCTTGATTCCATAGCTTACATGGTTATGAATAGTCAGCTTGTGGCTATCTTAACTCTTAATTAAGTCATATTATCATTAGTATATTGTTATTTAGTTGTTTAGGTCAGCCTAAGACTTATATAGGGCTATCTAGGTCGGCCTAGGTGATATCCTAGGCATAATTAGGTATATATAGGAGGTTGTGAGTCTTATTTCATCATCATGTTGAGTATTATGTTCTTCTTGAAGGCTATTGGAGGTATCCCCCTTGAAGTTAATTAGGAGGTTTCCCCCTCGAAGTGGCATATTATTATCAAGTATTTGTAGCATATTTCATATTATATTCTTCTTGGGCAGGTTATTTCATTACACCATCACATCACATCTGTATTTTTATTCTTCTTTGATATGGCATTGGTTCTTTTTTTCACAATATCAACTCGAAGAGGGGAAAATTGTACACCTAAAAATATCCTAGATCATACTTCCATCATTTATCCTAATAATCAAATTCTCCTTAAATCCTAATCCATTTTCCCTAAGTCCTAAATCAATCTCCTAAGTCTTATTTCCTAATTCATGTCCTTTTTCCACATGATTTAAATTAAATCCCCTCATAACCACCAAAAAATAAATTCAATATTTCTTTTATATGTCATCATGCATATGATAACTATCTCTAGAAAAGGCATACATATGATAACTATCTCAGAAAAAGACAATTTGAAGTTAAATAATTCTTGATTTATCTTCTCCCTCCATCTCTCAACTACCCAACAAGCTTGATCTAAGCCATTCAAGTCTTATGAAATTTCAATGATGATCTTCATCCTACCAAACCTATAAATCTATCCTCTCATGAGTCATTTTAAGAGTGGGATCTGTAATCTTTGCAATGTCATGTTTATGGTTTGAGAAACCACATTTCATCCATTTTTTAGCAAATCTACCTCCATGGCACAACAATAATCAAACTTGGGTAACTTTGTTTTGGTTGTTTTGGTTTATTCATTTATATTTTTTGATTTCTTGTTATAACTGAGGTCAGATTTGATATAGATTTGAGGTTTTAATGATACTACATTTAAAATCTTTCATTTTGGTTCATATTATGTGTTGATAGATTGTAATTTTTTTGTTAATTCAATGGACTAAGTGTGAACTTGAGAGGTCAAGATGCAAAATTAATGAGTTAAGATATTCTTTTAATAAAGTGACTTTCACTTTATAGTTCATTAAATCACTAAATCACTTAATAATAGAATATTATTAAATAATGTGACTTAAATATTTCATAAAGTGACTTATTTCACTTAAATACTTCATAAAGTGACTTATTTCACTTAAATATTTTATAAAGTGACTTATTTCACTTAAATACTTTATAAAGTGACTTATTTCACTTAAATATTTTATAAAGTGACTTATTTCACTTAAATACTTTATAAAGTGACTTAAGATATTCTTTTAATAAAGTCACTTTCACTTTATAACATTAAATCACTAAATCACTTAATAATAGAATATTATTAAATAATGTGACTTAATAAATCCATAACTCATGGCCTAGATATCCAAATGACCACTCAAGAGTGTCCCATGACCAATATCAATTGCAAGTATGTCATTACTGACCTGAAATTTCACTTACTAAAAATAGTAAGTAACAAGGACAAGTCCTGAAACCTCTTAGAGAGATTCCCTAATCCTCCCGTTAGCCTACAAAAACCATAATAATAGGATAACCTTGTTCCTCAAGCCACTAGCTAGGAAGGGGACATTACATTCGCCCATTGGTTAAGTATCAAGAAGTGGCATATCCATGCTTGAAAATGATCAATTGGCAAAAATTTGACATATCTGAAAAGCATTTCATTTTGGTGTGTTTGTCGAAGTGAAGTTGAAACAACAAACTTAGTGATGGAAAAGTGGTGAGTCATGAAAAGTGTGTGTTTTTCCAATTAGAGTCAAAAGGTCAATGGAAAGGACCCAAAAGAAATGTATTTTTGCTTGGAGGGTCACCTCCAAATGAGTGTTTCCAAGAGACTTCATTTGAAGTGAGGAGACTTCAGATTTTCCAAGGATATAAAAGTTTGGTAATGATATTTTTCTAGTAATTTCAACTTATTTAGGTAAGGCATTGTAATGTCCCCAATTTCGAGTCAACATTTCAATTAAATAATTAATTTAATGTTGTCGAAAAGGGATAAATTAAAATAGACACTTAAATTAATTATTTAGTTGAGAAAAAGTAACTTAAGTTAGAAAAGTTAAATAAATAAATTGAGTTACTTTTAAAAAGTGAATTCTCAAAAAAGACAAAATTAAAACTGAAAGGCAAAAAGAGGAGAATTTGAACAGTCACCAGGAGTTACAAGGAGGAGATGAATAAAAGAATGGAGGAGCTCATTGTTAGCAAGTTAGATTTTGGGTTTTTGGAACAAGTTTTGTTGGTGGACGTGGTTCACAACCTTTTTGAGGTGGGGTGACCTCTGAAAGAGGATTGGCTTTGACAATGAAAGATTTTCCTTTACTGATAGCTGGAGAAGATATATAGTTTCTTGCTTGGTACTAAATGATTGAAGTTTTCAAAGTTTGTGAATCTTCAGAAAAAGCAAAAAAATAAAAAAGTGTAGTCTTTGAAGAAGAGATTGGACGAGTTCAAGCTGGTGATTTTTAGATGCTCCAAGTCTGCAAATTGAGGTGACCATACTTTATCATATAGAGCTTGAGCTTCCATATAATTCAGTTAAGAGTCATCAGAATTGAGGTTTGTGCATGAACTATTGCACTGAAGTTAAATTTAAGCATATTTTATATTCAATTGTCATTTGGTTAGACCCGTTGCAATTATATGAAATAGGCTAAGTTTTGGGAGACAGGAATGAATTATTCTTAGGCACTAACTATCATAAAAAGAAATCTAGTCCTTGATGAATACACAAGACAATTCTCAAGCTTTGCAATTAAAGATTGAATTAACCCAAGGGGGTGAATCATATATTCTTAAGCTTGTCGAGTCATCGGCTAAGGGAGGGTTTACAACAACACAAGGAATGATTGATTGAATCAATTTTTCAGGCTTGCACTCCATAAAGGAAGTTTAATTGTTAAGGTCGCATTCTCCAGTATATCGGTGGTGTTAATTACATCCTCCTGAATGTTACAATATGCACTTTGTCAAGTATTTCATTGGTTGTGCCAATTTTTGAATGTTTAATCAGGAATAAAAAGGATGTTGTATATAAGTTCATGGAAATTATGAGTGAATAGCTCTATTGAACATTTTTCTTATGGTCATTATGACTAGCCATTGTAGCTTCAAATTAGTCACTTTAATTTCTTACTGGAGTCATAGCTTTGAACAAAAGGTGCCGCAAATATTCTTAATGTAAACTCCAGGACTCCATGAGACACTCGTAACAAGGAGGTTGATAATATTCAAGGTGAAGATGAAGTCAAGCTACAAATTTTCAAAGGAGTCAATATTAATTGATGGGAATATTTGAAATATCAAATAGGCCTTATCAACCTCAAAATTAGAGCTACCAATAAAATAGCCAACCATATCAATGGTAAAACCAATGGAATTATGTTAAACCATTGAACACTATAAACCTAGCTACTACAACCATGTCAAAAGCTCCTATTTCAACAAAACAATCTTGCCCAAGAAAGGATTGGTGTCATCCATGTAATCAGCCACATAATCATAATGTGTCAAAATGGTGAGTGTATGTAAACTTTAGTGGTTCAAAATGAACCTTCTACTTCATGGCAACAATTTGATGCAAGTGAAGGAGTTATGGGTAGACAAGGTCACATATCAGGAGATTCTACATTTTTCAAATAGAGCAAAACAAAATTTTGTGGCTTGAACCAATTGGGTGTTGATAGTGGGGTCATCCCACAATAATGGGTTAAATTTTTTGGCCAAACTTGACATTGAAATCAACATTTTTAGAGAAAACTTCACTTTCTAACACTTATAGTAGGTAAGCTATTAGGAATTTGAAAATGATGTAAACTAGTGATTTGTGAGATTTTGTCTTCAGATTTTAAATGTATTTTTTTTTAAAAAAATTGAAATTAAATTGTAATTTTTTTGTGTCTCCTTTGATAACTAGTTTTTAATAGTAAACAACATTTTTAAAAAGTGGTGTGTACTTCGGCTCACATAACTTTTTTCCTACAAAGGATAAAATTCTAATTATTTTTAATTTAGGTTGGTAACACAAGTATCTAGTTCTTTCATTTTGTTTCATACCATTTTGTTGAATATTTTTCTTTTAATTAAGTTTTGAAGTCAAAACATTTATAATTTAGACATAGGTGCACTTCGGCTCGCATAACTTTTTTGATATGTATTGAAATTGAAATTTTCTTTTTTTGTTAGAATGAGGACATCAATACCTAATGGATATATATTTTTCAAATTTTTTTTCCTCAAATTTACTATTTTTCCACAATGATTTTTCATCAAACTTGATGTTCGGTTAAAAACCTATGTACAGTAAAACTAAAAAATAAAATATAAAATAAAAACAAAATATATTAAATTTATAGTTGTTCAAAAGCACGTTTCGATCACTACAATCATCCAACTTGGTTTATCAAGTTGACTCCATTTGCACCTCCTTCCCAAGCTTTGATAGTAAAAAAAATGCATAAATTTGAAATGGTAGAGGGGAAGGTGAAAAAAGGGGGTTCATTAGAACCCCCCTTCTAATGAAGGGGGTTCATTAGAACCCCCCTTCTAATGAAGGGGGTTCATTCAAACCCCCCTTATATGGTGCAAAAGGGTGTCAATTAGAAGGGAGGGGGTTCATTAGGAAGATAGGGAAATACCAAACAATGGTAACAAGTATGTGAAGTGAAAAGGACAATAATCATTGTGAAATCCATGAAAGGACAAAGCATGAAACCTACAAAATTTTGTGCATGAAACTTTCTAAGGGACTGTGCAATAAATGAAGTTTGAGCAAGAAGATTGTGAATGTACAAAGGTATATGCATACATCAACAAAGGAAAATACAAATGCAACATATAGATGATAATCATGAAATAAAATCATCAAGCAAATGAAGCCATTTCATTTGAAATACAAGCTTTTAATAATTCAAAACCCCATCTGAGGCCTTGAAATGACTTGACCGTAGTGACTTCATCAAATAGGGTGCAATCATCTCATGAAGAGAAATTTATGGACAATTGTATTTCAAGAAGATAAAGGCAAAAACAGTGATCATAGTTTAAGGCACAAAAGAATGGGTAGAGAAGGTAGTGAACTGTGTGATTCATAGGGGCAGTTCATAAGAGTATATAAGTAAAGTGTAGGATAGTTCAAACATTAGTCTCTTATGACTGGTAATTCAAGGATTATGTCATGTATATTGCATTGAAGGAGGGTTCTTGTTGCACCATGCAGCCTAAATAACCATAAAGGAACACCAGAAATGATTTGACAAAACATCACAAAGCAAGGACAAGGCAGTATCGCAAAGATTCTAAATCCATAGCCAAGGTCACCTTGAATGAAAATACAACATTATGTAATGAAATATGAAGGGAAGTCAAAATAAGTTGGCATAGGAGCCATACAAATGAGCATTAATGAGTTGAATTTCAATACCAAAGAGCTCAAAGGAGTTGAGGTTCCAACTAAAACTGATGAGTTGGTTGTTCTACCATTTGTTGAGTCAGCAAAGGTGGATAATTCAGCTAACAAAGAGAGTTTGTTGGGTTTGTAATGGTGACACTATTTTGGTAGTTCAAGTATGAGAAAGGATAGTCATAGTCCAATGGTAGAAGGACAGTCATAAATCTCATGATTGTGGTGAAAAAAACTATATGCAAAAAAGGGAAATCATCCTAAACATTAAAAGGAGATATGCATAAAGTGGTGAACAAATGACACTAGTAGTAACATAAAAAGAAAAGCTTTAATACATATGACAAATGGAAAAATCCTACACCCTCCTAGGGAATTTAATCATTTTCAAGACCATTTTTCACATGTCCTTTAAACTAGGGGGGAGAGTTAAGGTAGTTTGGTGAAGTAAAGTGTAGTTATTGTTCTTTCCAAGCATTTAGGGGTAGATTGGTAAGATGTACAATTGGTTGAGGGAATATAGGAGGTAGTTTTGACTCAGTTTGGAGTAGCTACAAGCATCTAGGAGCTGTTCAAGGAGTATTGTTTGATGGACAAGCTCAAAGAATGAAGTTTTATTCATTCCAACACCTTTTTGGAGCAATCTAAGGGGCTAGAAAATTCTAATAACTGTTTTGGACGCCCAGGGGGTTTGACCCAACAAGCCGATGCAAACACATGTTCCTATCATTTAGAAACTGTTGAGCAACATAAAAGGAAGTTTAAGGGAATATTTTAGCTAGTTCTTACACTTTATTTTTGCATTGCGACTGGTTTTTTCAAGTTCTTTCAAGCTATAGCAGCTTTATAACTCAATTTTTAGGCATGTACAACACTATGTAACACTTTTTTATCAAAAAATATGCCATTTTACCTTCTCATATGTTTATTGTGCAAATATTTTAGATATTTGATAATTAATCTTGTGGCAATATCTTTTCCCCTTGATTTATGTCTTATTTTCCTTTCCTTTTAGCATAAATTATGCATTTTTGCAGGTCAAAACTTGTGTTAACCAATTAGGAATAGAGTTTAAGTTGTGATAACATTCCTAGCTCCTTGAAAATGTAATCTTTAACAACCTAAACATTGTTATGAAATAATTTTGCAAAGACATACAAAATACTGAGTTGTGTATGTGTTAGGTTTAAAAAAAAATTCCAACACAACACAATAGGTTTGAGATCAACTCAGTGCACCACCTTATTAGTCATAGGTTTCATTTCTTGTTTCCTTTTCACCCCTTTTCTTAGCATGCAACAGTAGCATAAGTTATATTAGATGAAGTTCCAAGGGAACCAACCCTCTCTAGAGATTGATATCCACTGTCTAAGCCCACACTCAGGGAGATCATTTCATGTTTCATGAGGTGGTTGAGTGATTTTGTCAACTCTCTAAGGGTGCACACTTCAATGACAAGTAAATCAATCAATCTCACTCTTAAACCTAAAAAAGAACATAGCCTCAAAGAATGGAGTTTCTAAAGAGGGTTATCCATTCAGATAATTTTGTTAAAGCCACACTGAAAATGATGAACATAAATCTCTTAATTATGGTAAGAAATTACATATGTATGCCTTTTTGACACTAGTTTCTTTTTAATTTATTTATTTTTGTCCAAGCAGTGCAGGGTTTCAAAAGGCTAGAGAATTGTCTAGAATCCTACTTTATTTTTTTTGGAGATTTCTTACAGACAAGGAGAGTGTGTGCTAGCAACATTATTCATACTAGAGAATAAGAATAGAACAACACTAAATATGCATAGTTTTTTTTTCATTTCTTTTTGTTATATGTCAACACCAACATCAATCTATTGACCAAGGATAGTTGTAAAATTATCATTTGTCAAGGGGACACTATCTACTAAGAGGGAGGGAGGGGGGAGTGAATTGGTAGATCTAATCAATTCCAAATTCTTAGCAAACTCCACATAAGGAAGTAAACATAAAATCATAAAGCACACACCAGTGAACATCAAATATACGTGGAAACCCAAGATGGGAAAAAGCCACGGTGAGAATAGTTTCTTGGATCTACTGTCCAAATCCAATCTCATAATGCAGCAATGTACAAGTGAATATTACACATTGAAGTAGGCACCAAACTACTAGAGAAACCAATCCCAAGCTAAAACAATGCAACAGGTAGAACACTAGTCCTACCAAATTACAATGATAAAGCTTGTGGATCTTCAATGAAGTACACACACATGCCAAATTCACTACTGACACTCTTCCTCTCTACAAATGATCTTCTAATATTGGTGCACACACTAGAAACTTTTATGTTCACCACCTTTTCAATTTGCGCCTGGGACCAACTCTTCTTGGCACAAGTTTAATTGTAATTCACATTCAGATAGACATAGACTTATAGACATACAAAATACATCCATGCAACAATGAATTATATACATGAAATTACATTAACACTCTTCTATGTCGACCGAAGATCCACAAATAGCTAAGACAACATAGGGTGGACCTAAATTCAAATTACATGAAACGTGTAACACAATGGTCCAAAAAATATATTTCTAGCCGCCAAAAATAATTTGATGTTGTGCGCTACAACAAGATCCTTAATCAGGTCCTATCTTAACACCATATGCAAGATCTGAATTCCACATGCTACTAGTATTTATTGCACACGCCTTGAACTCCAACTAGTTGGAAGATACACACAAAGAACCTTCTGTCACTTCAATATTTTTGTATGTTGAACATATCCTCTAGAAACAAAGAAATGTGATGGAACTAGTGTAGACATGCTCTCCTCTAAAATCATAGAGAAAAATTGCATTTATGGCAGAAATGCTAACCATAATTGCATTGCTAGAGAAATCTCTCTTTCTAGAAAATATACCAAAACATGTTGATACAGACTTTTGGACCACCACTATCATAGTGAATAGATGCAAGCATGATATTGCAAGAATATTGCATTATACATGTGCTCCTCAACAATTGATAATGTATATTTCTTGATTTTGTATCCTAGCAACATAGACCATTTTGAAACTTCTGACATACAACGTGCATGAAACCTTATATAAATATTTTGTAACTCAAAATGATAAGTCAAGGGGAACATGATGATAATTCTAGTACTCCTACATTATTTTTAATCTTTGACATTAATGATATTAGTGAAAGCGTTTGACAACAACCTTTGACATTAATGACAACCTATGTTCAACAATTTGTTGTAAGGAGAGTTAGATACAGATGCATATATACTTATATAATTGTTCTCATTTTTTTTGGTTTCTCTTAGTATTGTCCTATAGGCTACAATGTAAACCCTTCCCTTTTCTTAGGCTCATACAAACTTGAGGAGCTTTATAACACTTTAAAAAAAAAAATTTGTTCTACATAAGGATAGCATTAATCATGAATGCACCCTTCTTGATAAAAAACAATAGGTGTGTTTGTTGAATAAAATTAAAATAGAGGGCTAAGTTTTCCATTGAATATAAAAAGTGTTTGTTATCTAATTTTCTTTTTAAGGGTACAAACTAATGTCTGAGTGATAGATTGAGGAGTTTAGGGAAGGCTCATAAGCTTAGTACCCTACATGATGTAATTGGCCTAGCCCTCAATTTGGAGACTACCCCTTCCTTCCAGCCTTAGAAAAAGGGCTTGGTGGATTTCAGCCAAAACAAAAGAGTTTCAATAAGAAAAATAACACCCCATTGAAATCTGATCAGGAATCTAGAAATGAGCTATGCAGTAAACAATTATGTTTCTACAATAAGGAGAAATGGAACTGTGACCATCGTTTCCTTGGGAAAGGAAAAGCTCATTTGATTGAGGTTATTTTAGATGATGATCAGGATGTGCATGAGACCAGTGTTGAAGATGGAAGTGGAAAGGAGGAACAACCTCCATAGTTAGAGTTGGTTGATTTAGGATCCTCCCCAGAGTAACATTGCCTCACTATCTAGAGTTCTTGGACTTCATCCATTCCATTTGAAGGAGGTCATTAAGGGACATTGCATGATCTTCTTGGTGGATAGTGGAGCCACCCACAATTTCATCGATGAGGGTCTAGTGGTGAAGAATGGATTACAGGTTGAGGATTTTTCAAGGCTTAATGTGATTGTAGTAGATGGGTTTTAGTTGAATCGCACCAGGATGGTTCCCTAGTTCATCATCCATATTGGAGATGACACTTTGACCGATGACTTCTATGTGCCTAGTCTTTGTAATATTGATGCAATGTTGGGTTTTTAGTGGTTGCAAACACTCGGGAGATACGTTTAGGACTTCTACAAAATGGAGTTGGATTTTATGGTTGATGATAAGAAGATTGTGTTGAAGGCCATTTTGACAGTGGTCCTTTTGTAGTGTTAGCCAAGATGATGGAGGCTTTACTTAGACATGGGGAGGTGGATTGGGAAGTGTTGGTTAACATATTTGTGAATTTAGTTTATACTTGATTTTCCCATAATAGTGACAGCCTAACCAACAGTTGAGTCACTTCCAATGATTGTTGCAAGTGCTCTTTGCTTGTTTTACAAGGCACATCTACCTTCGAATGATTTGCAATGAATTGAAATACCTGGGTATGGTTTTAACTAGAAAACAAAAAAGGAAAACTAACATATACCCATAACCATTATTATCAAAGGCTCATGTTAAAGGAAAAACCAATGTGTGGTAATAAGAGAAGGATGCCAAAAACAACGAGGGAAAAGATACGACAGTTAACACTTAGATTCAACTTTAGAAGGGAACTTCAGAAAATGAGTAAATCAACTTTAGCTATTAACAAAAGTGTAGACTAATCATTGTGACTAATAGATTCTATGCCAAACTATGCATGAAGATAGGAAACAATACCACAAAGGTGCACATATGTGCATATCTACTGTCCAAATTAATAAAAATGCAAAACTGATTTCAATGTAATAGAGTTTATTAAGAACTCAATCTCTGAAATCTTGGGCATTGATCTTAAAAGAGGTTAAATTTCATCCTCTTAGAGTTTATGTTGGCAGTAAAAGGTAAAGAACATGTGTAGGTCAAAACTTATAGTTTCCAACATGAAATCACATAAATTAACAAGAGTAAGCCAGAGAGGGCGCGGTGGATTGCATGCTATTAACCATAAACCTCTAGTGAACCCAAGAGACGAGTTTATACCGTCCCATGAAATTAATTCTGAAGAATGTTTGGGTTTCCTTTCAGAGGAATGTCTAAAGTATAAACATCAAAGGATTGGGTTATACCTCAACCATGAAGAATACTCCATTTAACTAGTCGATACTTCATTTAGTTGACACTACTGGATTTGACACCATTTTCCGACGGGCATTCGTTGGTCGTTCGACAAATCTCTGTCGGAAGAGCGACGCATTGGCGAAAATCTTTCCGTCACTATTTTTTCGTCGCAAGGCCGACAATAAATTAAACGTCGAAATAACGGCGAAGAATCGTCAGTCGGCAGCATCGTGAAATACCTTGGGATTTTGTCGGAATATCGACGAAACCTTTGTTTATCCACCGACGAATTACACCAGAAGTTCGTCGTCGGTTCGACGAAATGGGCAAGTAGTAGCGTGGAAACAACATTGAATGTTCGTCGAAATAGTGACGAAATACTAAAGTAGTAGCGTCGAAAGAACACCAAAAGTTCATCGAATGTGCGACAAAATAGGCAAGTAGTAGCATCGGAACAACACCAAAAGTTCGTCGAAAGTGCGACGAAATTAGCAAGGAGTAGCGTCGAAACAACACGAAAAGTTTGTCGAATTTGCGACGAAATTAGCAAGGAGTAGCGTCGAAAGAACACTAAAAGTGCGTCGAAAGTGCGACGAAATGGGCAGGGAGTAGTGTGGTGGCAACGCCAAAATATCGTCGGAATGGCGATGAAATGGGTAGGGAGTTACAACGAAACCGTCGTCGAGCCTTTCTGTTGACTCATCGGTGGTTATGTATATATATATATTCGTGGAACTGTACCATTGCGGAGACTGACGACTGATCATACATACAGACTGCATATTGGTTTGATGCTTCAAACAATGCATTTCTTATATTGAAAAGTGCATTACCTTATTGAGCTTCTCTTTGTTTGAGTATAGTTTAATATTCTCTACTTAACAAGGCCAACCACGTGACAGTGGAAGGTCATTTGGCCCCCCTCCCCCCCTCACATCACTCTCAATTCCCCATACCCAATCATATAACATTAATCATTGATTCATCCATTAATAACATATAACATTCATTCATTCATCCATGAATAACATATAACATTCATTCATTAACATATAACATTCATTAATTAACATATTCACATTCATTCATTAACATATAATATCATTCTTTCAGTTTTTACATATTATCAAAAATATGGTTGTCATGATATGATTACAATCACTTCCTTTTTTGTTTCTTTTTAAAGCTACATAAAGTTGAAGTGGAGTATCGTTTTCTAAATCAATATGTCCCCCCTTTAGTTGTTTTCCCTCTGCTTGTGATCTTAATGTACGCGTAGTCATCTGCTCATGACGTGGACACCGCTTCAAGGGGTGATCTGCTGCAATAAGAAAGAAATGTTAAACTAATATGTTTTATTATTATTGTTACAAGTAGTTGATTAATTAAAAGAACATTAGAGTGGTTCTCTTTACCTGATGGGTCCACATCATGTTCCTGAACTTTTGT
>VDFB02343654.1:0-19147 GCA_007258455.2 Sequoia sempervirens | reverse complement strand
GTAACTATCTATACATTGTATGCCAAGCTCTTGAGGCTTGCTTCAATCCACTCTGATGCCTTTTCAATTTGTAAACTTTGTCTTATTTTGAATTTCATACCGGTGGCTGATCCACATAAACTTCTTCTAAATAACCATTTTAAAAAAAATTGACCTTACATCCATTTGAGATACAGACCACTTATTTTGAGCTACTAATGCTAAAATTATCCTTATAGTATCCAATCGTGCTACAGGTGCAAATGTCTTATTGTAATCAATTCCAGGCTGTTGTGAATAGCCCTTTACAACCAATCTTGCTTTAAGCTTCTGAACTTCATCTTTTTCATTCAATTTGGTTTTATAAACCCATTTCACTCCAATGACATCTTTGTCTTTTGGAAGACTGACTAGATCCCATGTCTGATTCTTTTCAATTGCTTCAATCTCTTCATCCATAACACTTACCCATTTATCATCTTTGACTGCATCTTCAAAATGAATTGGATCTTCTATTTGAGAATAAAATGCACAAAGAGAAATCTGATCTGAGTTATTCTCACCTTCATTTTGCTCATATATATCTCTTATACTTCTGATTTTCTGTCTTCTCAGACTTGCCAATGTAGGATTTGACATATCACTTGAACTTGTGGAATGTGGACCCGATGGTCCTGCTGTAGATGGTGTTTGTTGTCCTCTTGTTGGACTGCTTCCTTGAATGCATGAGGCTGTTCTTACAATCGATGCTGGTGTCACTTGTGGACTACTTTGCTGAGCTTGAATGGGAGTGGTAGGAGTCACAATAGCTGGAATATTTGTTGATGCTGAAACTTCATTCTCCTCTTGAGGTATACTAGCTGAAATATTTACTGTCTTCTCTATACTTCCATCACATGCTTCATCTTCTACAAATTGTACATCTCTGCTGATTATAACTTTCTTTGTTGTTGGATTATAGGGCTTATAAGCTTTGGATTCTTCACTGTATCCAACAAATATACATTTTTCTCCTTTGTTATCTAGCTTCCTTCTCAATTCATCAGGCACATGTGCATATGCAACACATCCAAATACTCTCATGTGAGTAACACTGTGTTTTCTTCCTGTCCATGCTTCTTCAAGTACCATATTCATGACACTTTTTGTTGGACACCTATTCATTATATAGGCTGCACAAGATATTGCTTCTGCCCAATATTCATTTGACAAATGTTTGGCTTTCAACATGCTTCTAGCCATTTCCATGATTATTCTGTTTTTCCTTTCAGCTACTCCATTTTGCTGAGGTGTGTATCTAGTTGTGAACTACTTGTGAATTCCATGATCTTTGCAAAATTAAAAATTCTCTTGAAATATATTGCCACCTCTACTCTATTCTCAACACTTTGATATAATAACCACTTTGTTTTAGCAAATTCTTGGTAGCAAACGGATCAAACACTTCATTTCTGCTGAAAGTAAAACATATTTTCTTGAATAATCATCAATGAATGTCAGGAAAATAAAACACCACTATTGAAGAATTTTCATAGGTCCCACACAAATCACAGATGTATAATTTCAAAAGGGCTTTACTCCTGAATTGAGCTTTCCTACTTGAAATGATTCTATGTTATTTTCTAAATGCACCTTCACATACCCTTCTGGTTTTTCTACTTAAAGTTGGTCCTTTGACCCTTTCCTATGAAGTAAATTTAAACCTCCAAAGTTGAGATGCCCAAATCTCAGGTGCCATAACCAGTTTTCATCTTTTATCTCAGCTTGAAAGATTGTCTACACTACTGCTGTAGTTTCTTCTCTACCCACTTGTGAATTCATTAAATGTTGTGCTTGAGCATAATTTATATTCAAATCTGGCCTTATCTTTAAGGGAAACATTCTATTTTTTGTCATTCTGACTTTTGCAATAAGCTAGTTGCTTGGGTATTTGTCTAAAATTGTGCACAAACCATTCTTGAAGGTTACTCTATACCCTTTTTGAATCAGTTGCCCTACACTCATTAAGTTATGTTTCAGACCAGGCACAAAATACACATCTAAAATATATTTTTTTTCCCTCTGTTTAGTTAGAATATTGACATCTCTTTTTCCTTTGACTGACACTTTGTTGTCATTACCCAATGTAACATCAGACTTTACATTCTTATTTAAACTTGAAAACATTTCTAGATTCCCTGTCATATGATTGCTACAGCTTGAATCTAAAAACCATACATCTTTTTCATTTGCTTGAGCAACATTACAAGCTAAAAATATTGTGCTCTTATCTGAATTCTCATTTTGAACTTCTCTTGAAAAATTTGCATTTTGTCTATTATTATCATACTGTTTCTTTCTACAGTCATTCATATAATGCCCATATTTTTTACAGTAGTGACATTGGACTTGAGATTTATCATACATTTGATTTTGTGACTGATTCTGTGATGGGTTTTGGCTTGAGCCTTGATTGCTACCTCTTCCACTTGAATTTGATAGACTGTATCTTTCACCTCTGTAAGAGTTTCTTTCTCTTCCTCTTGATCTACCTCTGCCTCTTCCTTGACTGACTAAAGCCTGAGTTTTGAAAGCATGCTCCAATGATGTATCTGCTGACCTTTTCAGCCTGTGTTCATGAGAAATTAGAGATGCATACAGCTCATCAACTGAGAACTGTGAAAGATTCTTTGTCTCCTTTATAGCAACTACAACCGGTAGAAATTTTGTAGGCAAACTCCTTAAAATCTTTTCAACAACTCTGGTATCTTCCAGATTTTCTCCATGAGACCTAATTTGATTAACCACCCCAATGACTTGGGTGTAGAATGAATCTACAGATTCATTGTCCTTCATACATATTGTTTCAAAATCTCTTCTCAGCATTTGTAGCTTTGTTGTTTTAACTTTTGCCATGCCTTGATAGGCTGTTTGAAGTATGTTTCATGCTTGTTTGGACTTTGTTGCTGCTGAAATCCTTAGAAAAATACTCTCATGTACAACTTGAAATAGATAAAATAAAGCCTTTGAGTCTTTCTTCCTTGTGTCTTTTAATAAGTCTTTCTCTGCTTGTGTTAAAGCATTGTATGCTACTGCATCTGCTGGCTCTGCAAATCCATTCTCTACTAAATCCCATATATCTTGTGAGCTAAATAGTGCTTTCATGGTAATTGACCAGTACTCATAATTCTTCCCATTAAACTATGGAATTTGTGGGTTTGTCAAGCTTGTGCTTGCTGTCATTTTTGAAATTTACCCAGATAATCTACTTTGATAAAATTAACTCTGATAATCGAACCTGCTCTGATACCACGTGAAGGCCAGAGGCAGAGGAAATTCACACACAGTAAAAATTAAAACATAAGAATATTTTTCAACACACAGAGCTGCTGCTCGTAAAATTTTTCACCTGCTCACATTCACATTAATTGTCTTAAAACATAAAATTACATATGCATATACATATAGGTAAAAATCACGTGAAAGAATTTCATGGAAGAGAGGGCCCGACATAAAAAAAATTTACAACTACCTAACTACCTTTTCCCGGTCAAAACGCATTTAATAAAATGCCCTTACAATAATATTATAACATAAATATTAATTCTTTCGTATCCCGATATTTCCTTTGGCAGTGGCGGCTATCTCCACAGTTCCCCGCGGTATCGCAATGGGTAAAACCCATATTGCGATATTGCGGGAAGCGGTTAGTAAACTGTGTGGTGAACAACGGTAAACGGCAGGCGGTTAGAATAAAACAAAATATTACGGAAGTCTCCCGCAGTATCGCGATGGCTATTTTATTGATTGCGATATAGCGGGCAAAGGTTGGCAGGGACTGCTGCAGTTAGGGTTTAACTTCCAACAGTTTGATCAGTTCATTAGTTATATTCCATAAAAACAAAGTACCAAAACTTACCTCTATGCATTCTATAGACTTGGCTATATGCTTGGGGGACCAAAGACGAGGTGGCCGGCTTTCTATTGTGATTTGCCTTCCCAAATCGCAAAGAATTTCATTCATTCTTATGCGGTTCTTCTTGTTGACCTCAACGAGACACTTGTTCACAAGGTTACAGTCCCTGTGTTAGGAAGTAAGATTGTCTAGAATGTAAAGAAGTTTCTAGAATGTAAGAATTTTTCAGAATATTGAAATAACTAGAAGTTGTTCATAAAAAGAACATTCTAGCTATAGAAGTCTCTAAATTACTAGAAGTTTCCAATCTCCACTATAAATATGAAGCTGTTTATTGCAAACAGCACTGCAATTGTAAATTGTTGGATTGTTTAGAATACAAGTTAGATTGTTATATCTTCAGCTATTGTCTTTACTTTTATGCCCTGTTTTGCCCTGTTTTTATTTATTTATTACTGCCATTATATTTTTGGGACTATTTTTACATGGTATCAAAGCCAGATTTAGCTGGAGATTCATCTAGAGGTTCAGCTAGAAATATTGCTAGAGGGTTTTGCTGTAGGAAAATATATTGCTAGAAATGATTTGTTTGTAGGGATGATATATTATTGCTAGAGTATTGCTAGATTTGTTTGAAGGCTAATTTTTTTGCTAACATGGGTTCTTCAAATGAAATTTTGCCTATCTTTGATGGAAGTGGTTTTGCAGATTGGAAGATTGCAGTCAAGAATGCTTTGAGAGAAAAAGCTCTATGGAGGATAGTGAATAAAGAAATTGGAGAACCCCAAAATGATAGAGAAAAAGAGTTGTGGAAATGCAAGTTGGAGCAAGCTAGAGGTATTATTGGTAAAGCTTTGAGCCCCAATTTGAATAGAAGATTTGTTGATGTTGATAATCCAATAAAGCTATGGGAGAATTTAGAAAAATATTATAAAGATGCAGACATTGCTAGCATGTTTAGTATAGAAGAAAAATTGATGAATTTAGATCCATCTGATTTTGAAAAAATGTATGATTACTTCAATGAAGTTACCTTTTTAAATGCTCAGCTAAAAAAAATAGGTGTTGAGTATGCAAAAAAAGATTTTCAATTGATTGCAATGGTTGAAAGTAAGCTTCCCCAGCCATATAAGGTATTTAAGGAATCAAGGAAAATGGTTCTTCAACTAAATCCCAATACCCCCCAGCAAACTTTTTATCAATTTTACAAGTCTGTTTTAGATGAAAAAGTTCAGCTTATTAAAGAAGGACATATTAAGAAGAATCATGCATATACAGCCAAAAGTAATTTTTTTAGAAATGATAGAAAGAAGAATTGAAAAGGAAATAACAAATTTTAAAATAATGAAGGTTCTAACCATTAATCTAGAAATGATGGTGCAGAAAAACAAGCTAGAAGAAAGACCATTATTTGCAGGTATTGTAGGGGTGAGAATCACATGGAGAAATTTTGTTTGAAGAAGAGGGACAATGAAAGGCAGCAATATAAGCCCAAGCAAGAAAGGTTTAATAATGGCAAGATGGATAAAAATAGCTTCCTGGCTGTATCCATTCAAAAACAAGGAAAAGGTAAATCCACTATTAAAGGGAGTTATTTTGCTTCAAATTTTAATAAAGAATGGATTATAAATTCAGGAGCATCTTATCACATAACTGGAGATAGATCTTTATTTGTTGATTTTAATGAAGAAATGAATTCAGATCAAGAAATAACTATTGGTAATAAAATGAAGCTTCCAGTTTTAGGAACGGGAACTGTTAATGTGACAAATGGGACTTTGAAAAATGTTTTATTGGTAAAAAGATTCGAGGTAAATCTTATTTCAGTATATAAAATTGTTCAGGTTGGATATGAGTTTGTTGTCAATGCTGATCAAGTTATTATTAGAGATAAAAAAGACCCAAACAATATAATTGCTATTGGTAGAGTTGATCATGAAGACAGTCTATTTAAATTTGTGGGGTTTGTTGATGATAAATACACACTCTCTCATGCTTTTATTGCTCAAACTGATTATATGTCAGAACTTTGGCATGCTAGACTTGGACATATAAATTATAGAAAATTACAAGATATGGTTAGAATGGATATGGTTAGAGGATTAACAAAGATTTCAACTTGTGAAGGTGTTTGTGAAGGATGTGTTAGGGAAACATCACCGAGAACCTTTTGATTCAGGTAAAGCATGGAGAGCTAATCATCCACTGCAACTCATTCATAGTGACTTATGTGAACCAGGTTATACTTCACTTTCAGGTGTCAGGTACCTTCTCACTTTTATTGATGATTATAGCAGGAGAGTATGGGTTTATTTTCTTGACAGAAAAAATTGAAATATTTGAAATTTTTCAGAAGTTTAAGGCATTAGTTGAAAATCAAAGTGGGAAAAGAATTAAATGCTTAAGAATGAATAATGGGGGTGAATATTGCAATTATGCATTTGAATCATTTTGTGAAAGTTGTGGTATTAAAGTGCAAAGAACAACTCCTCATACCCCTCAACAAAATGGGGTGGCTGAATGAATGAATAGAACTTTTTTAGAGATGGCTCGTTGTATGTTGCATTTTAAAAGTTTGGATAATAAATTTTGGGGTTTGGCTATCTCTTATGCTGCACATATTTTGAATAGAATTCCTACTAATGTCCTCAAATATGTTACTCCTGAAGAAGCATGGAGTGGAAAAAAGCCTCATGTTGGGTATTTTAAGGTGTTTGGATGCCTTGCCTGGGCACACATTCCTGATGAAAAGAGAAAAAAATTAGAACCAAAAGGTCATAAGTGTTTGTTAATGGGTTATAGTGAAGATTCAAAGGCTTACAGGTTATATGATTTGACAAAAAACAAGGTCTTTGTTAGTAGAGATGTAAAGTTTGATGAAGAATCACAACTTATACCCACTTCTCATTCTACAACAACAAATTCTTCCAACCTTTCAGATATTTTCCAAGGAAATGTTGATGAGGATGAGTTGTGCACTTCTACAAATGATGAAAAAATCATTGAAAATGAAACAACTAATGTTTCTGACCAGCCATTTTCTACAGGTAGTGACGATGAAGAAGAAGGCTTTTCAGCTAGACAAAAGACAAGTAGCATTGAAGATATATATGGGCAAGGATCAAAACTTCAAGGAAGAAATGGTAGTGTTTTTATGGCCAAAGTATTACAGATTGGTGATCCAATTTCATATGAGCAAGCTAGAGGGAAGAAAAAATGGGAGCAACCTATGAAAGAAGAATATGGTGGTGATATAAATGACGAAAAATATATTGGAAGCTATGATTTTCATATTGGGTCAAGTCCAATTATAGGGAGCAACAAAAAGAAAATTACTACATCATTGTCTTCTTGTGGAGCAGAATATAGAGCAGCAAAAGACTTAGGAAAGGAAGCAATTTGGATTCAAAAGGTGAACATTAAAGGGGGATAGTGTTATAATATTCCCCTCTCTTTTGTATCTTTTTTGTAACATTCTATCCAATCTTAAGGGGGGATGTTAGGAAGTAAGATTGTCTAGAATGTAAAGAAGTTTCTAGAATGTAAAGAAGTTTCTAGAATGTAAGAATTTTTCAGAATATTGAAATAACTAGAAGTTGTTCATAAAAAGAACATTCTAGCTATAGAAGTCTCTAGATTACTAGAAGTTTCCAAGCTCCACTATAAATATGAAGCTGTTCATTGCAAATAGCACTGCAGTTGTAAATTGTTGGATTGTTTGGAATACAAGTTAGACTATTATATCTTCAGCTGTTATCTTTACTTTTATGCCCTATTTTGCCCTGTTTTTATTTATTTATTACTGCTGTTATATTTTTGGGACTGTTTTTACACCCTGTCATCTGCATCTCACACTGCAATGGCCAAATTTATGTTTTTTCCAACAAAGAAACAAGCTATATCCAAAAATACATATCTCTCTGTCGGGTCTAGTGCATCATAAATAGGTCTCAGCTTCTGTATCTCCTTGCGATTTAATCTAGAGATCTTCTTTAACTTAGATCTCCACTCCTCTTCAGGCTTTCCGAAAAGCATTCCTGCAATGACCTCAATAAGCAAGGGCAATCCATTACAAGCACGCATTAAATCTTGAACGAGATCATCGAAGGCTGCTGGTGGGGAGGTTTTGAAGAAAGCATGCAAACAAAAAAGTTCCTTTGCATGACACGGATCTAGAGATTTCATTTTGTAAATAGACATTCCCCTTGGTTGAAGGATGCTCTGATCGCCTGTAGTAACAATAATCAAACTACCCAATCCAAGGCTTTTGCCCTCATCTGGCAACAGAGCGTAAAACTGATCCAGTTGATCAAGATCGTCCAAAATGATAAGCACGCGAGGGGATAAGCCTCTTAAGCACCCAGCCAAAATAACCTTGAGTTTGTTTGCATCTTTCAACGGTGGTATATCTCTAAGATATACCAGATCCCACAAGAGTTTTTTTTGCAAGTCATGCAAAGCAGCCTTTCTTACATCAGATAAAAAGCTATAGCTATCGAACTTTGAATATCTTAGGTTACAGTACTTTCTAGCAAGTGTGGTTTTTCCACAGCCACCCATGCCGGCAATTCCCACAATTTTTACACCTTGAAGAACTTGAGCAGATTCTAGAAATGTTTCAAATTCTTCTACGGCTTTGTCAAGACCAACTGGATGTCTAGCTTCCTTGAATGGTACATTCACTTTCATTATCTCACGCCTTACGCGATTCACAATTGTTTTTAACATAACCCCTTCACAATCATCTCTGCCCATCGCGAACAAATATCATTTTGACTGGAAAGCAAAATAAAAAAAATAGAAAATAACTCATGCATCTAATAAGGAGGGGACAAAATATATGATGCATACCCATTACCCTTCACTATACAGCCTTTAATATTGGAAACTTTCTGGAGTGCATTTTTCCACTCCTCAACCCTTTCTTGCGAGTATCTATCTACATGGCCGGAAAAGATGTCAGCATAGAATTCCCCACTCAACCGCCATCTGAAATCAGCAGGCTCAACATCATAGAAAACAGGAATAATTGGAGCATGAGATTTTTCTTCCATAAACAATAACTCTACCAAACACCAGGGCGATGACACATAGTCTTTGGAAAATATAACAATGTGAATTCGAGCACTACGCATTGCATCTTCGATTGCTTGTGGTATTTGGGTGCCCAAATCAAGCTCTATGTCGAGAAAGGCTTTCACTCCGAGGACATCAAAGGCATGGTGGATGAGGCTGGCCAGTTTAGATTTTGCATCAGGACTACGATGATTAATAAAAACATCATAGGCTGGCTGTGTCTGTGGTGTCGATGATGAAGCAAATGGCGTAATTCCATCTAAGGCACCTCTTGAAGACATAGCAACTTCCATGGAGTTAGTCGAAATTTCAAAAAAATGGGACTTAAGCAAGACCCGAGGAATAAAAAGAGCCGACCTTTGAGTGTTACAAAGATGCATTATATTAAATGAGCAAGGGAGGAGAGACGGGCGCAAACAGGTGCAAACGAGTTACGCGTTGGAGCCAGAGGCACGCTGGAGCTGACGAGTGGACACAATTGCGCGTGGGAACACTAGCATCAAAGATACCACAAAAAAATTATCTTTATCTGTAAAAGCACCTTGTGGAGACGTTAAATTTTGGAAGAGCTTTAACAATGAGCAGTAGTGTTTTTTAGTTATCGACATAAATTAATTTATTAATCAAAATCACTATTTATTTATTTTAATTTTTTTTTTATTGAGAGGTGTACATGCATCTAAATTATTAAGACTTTGACCTTAAGGTAAAGGTTTTGTTTAAACCCTAGCTTTTTAGCTATCATTGTTAAATCTGGCGGTAACTTCTTATTTAGCTGTAAGTTACACACATATTTTTGGTTGGTTATAATTATATTGTTTTAATGTTTTTTTTTTTAATTTTTTAATTTATTTATATATTTATTAATATATTGTAAGTTCAAAGATATCAAGTTTCTACAATGCATCATGATTAATTGAATATGATTTTTGGATTCAAAATGTTTGATAAAAATAATTACACAATCAAATCTATAAATCATATTCAATTAATATTGTAAGTTTTTCTATCATTTTATATATCAATATTTTAATCATACAAATTTAATGGATTGCATTATATTTTCAACCATATTCTTGATAGAGATTCACATACATATAATTATTCCATTTTTAAATTTCAATTTTATTATTCTCAAAATTAACAATTATAAAAGGTTGATCAATGCTTATTGACCTATATGTTATATAATTTAAATTAATCACATGCAATCTTGTATTTAAGGACAAGACGTTGGGCTAGCTAAGATCTCTTGCAAAATTAAAAAAAATCCATAAACAAGAATATGTGAAATGAAAGAAACTATAATATTCAATATGTAACATTTAAAATTTGCAAAATATTCTTTCATATAAAAATAAGGATAAAAATGTGAGAAGGTGTTGGATTATGACAACAATAAATTAGAAAAAAAGTAGAGTTTATCTCTAAAAAAAAGAAAGAATTAAAGAAAAATATTATCTTTGGAAAAGATAAAGATTTAAAACTAAAAATAAAGCAATAAAATATTATATGTGGAAAAGATAAAGAAATATATCTTGTTGTCTTGAAGGCTATTAAATCATATTGTAATGAATTGTAATTGAAGAGCAGTAATTGTGTGAAAGTTAGAATCAATTTCTCTCAGTGGTAAGAATACTGATACTTTGCCTCGTGGATGTTTTCTTGGCATATTGCCAAGGTTTTTACCATGTAAATCTGTCTTGTTTATTATTCTATTATTTCATTTTATTATCTTATGTATTTATTTGCATCTAACTAATGTTACAATAGTTTAAGTTTATGGGTTTTATGTTTTCGTTTCCCCAACAAGTGGCATCAGAGCAATTATATTATAGCACCTAAGTTAAGATTTCATACTTCTTTTGTAGCATCAAATGGAAAAGGTTTCAAATGCAAGGTTTGAGGTGGAGAAATTCAATGGGAAGAATAATTTTGAGCCATGGAAGCTCAAGATGCATGATTTGTTTATGCAACAAGGATTGCACAAAGCATTGGTGGAACGTCAAAGAAATCTACAAATATGACTGATGATGATTGGGAGGATCTAGATACAAGTTCTCCTAGCATAATTTCATTTTGTTTAGCAGATGGTGTTCTTTTCAATATTTTTGTAGAGGATGCAATGACAAGCTTATTGAGTAAAATGAAGAGTCTTTATATGACAAAACCCTTGACAAATCAGATCTACTTGAAGATGTAGTTGTATAGTTTTTGAATGAAAGATGGTATAAATATTGTTGATCATTTAAATATTTTCAATATTCTTATATGTCAATTAGCTAGTATGGGTGTAAACATTGAAGATGAAGACAAGGCATAACTGTTATTGTATTCATTGCCTAAATCTTGGAATCATTTAGTCATTTCTATTAGCTTTAGCGCAATTGACACCCTTGAATTTGATTCTATTGTGAGAGCTTTGTTGTCTAAAGAGGTGTAGAGTAAATCTAACATAGAAGTCTCTACATCAAAAGCAATGGTGGTTAGAGGTCAATCCACATAAAAAGGGGAAGATTCGAGAGTTACATCCAAATCTATGTCAAAAGGAAAAAAGAGGTAAGGGAAAATATTGGTACTACAATAAATTAGGGAATATCAAGAAAGATTATTGGAAGAGGAAAGAAGAAAATGATGACTCGAGAAAGGAAGCAAATCAGGTTGAGACAAGTTTAGATATAATTAATGAAGTTTTATCTATATTTATAATTCCTTTCAATATCACGCAGAATGGTGATTAGATTTGGGTGCTTCTAATCACATGTGTCCATATAAAAATTGGTTTTCTTCTTAGCAAGCTATTGATGGTGGCATTGTTTTTATCTTAAATAATATTTCTTGTAAGGCAGTTGAGATTTGCAGCATTAAGATTAAAATGTTTGATGGTATTGTGAGAACATTGAAAGAGGTAAGACATGTGCCAGAACTCAAAAAGAATTTAATTTCCTTAGGATTTTTGGATTTTGGAGGTTATAAATTTACAAGTCAAGGTGGATCAATGGAGTGTTCAAGGGAATTTTGGTGGTGATGAAGGTTAGAAATGTTAGAAACCTTTACAATCTAGAAGGGAGTATGATAATAAATGAAGAGATAGTGGTATCTAAGGAAGAAAATTAATCTACTCATTTATGGCATCATGAATGTGTCATATGAGCAAGAAAGGGTTGAGGGTACTATTAAATCATAAGTTACTTTCAAATTTAAAAATTTTGGTTTGAATTTTTGCAACCCTTATGTTTATGGGAGGGAATCTAGACAAAAGTTTAAAGTAGGTAGTCATACAAGTAAGGGTATTCTAGATTATATTCATTCAAATGTTTGGGGACCATCCCCTATAGTTTCTTTTGGAGGATTACCATATTTTGTGACATTTGTAGATGAATAATCTACAAAGGTGTGGGTCTATATTCTTGAAAGAAATCCTGATGTGTTTAATATATATTTAAGAAGTTTAGCATTCTGGTTGGAAAGAAAACAAACAAATAAATCAAGTGTTTAAGAGAAAATGATGGAGGTGAGTTCAAATCTTTGGAATTTGAAAATTATTGTAAGGAAGTTGGAATTGAAATGATAAAACCATTATTTACACTTCTTAGCAAAATGGTGTTCTTGAATGGATGAATATGACTCTTCTAGGGAGAGCAAGGAGCATGCTCAATAATTCCATGTTGTAGCAAGAGTTGTGGGAAAAAGAAATATCTATAGCTTCTTATTTAGTAAATCAATCACCATCAGTTGTAATAGATTGTAAGATTCTCGAAGAGGTATGGATAGGTTATTCTTATTATTATTAATATGTGATCTTTTTTTGTGATGCATATGCTCTTATTTCAAAAGATTGACATTCTAAATTAGATCCGAAATCTAAGAAATATATCTTTTTTGGTTATGGTTATAGAATTAAGGGATACAAATTGTGGGATCCTACTACCCACAAAGTCATTATTAGCAAAGATGTAGTATTGATGAATCTCTTCTCATAATATCATATATAGTAGAAGTCTATTTGAAACATGAAAAAATACCTCAACATCAACAAATTCAATTGGAAATTCAACCATCTATTAAAAATAGGGGGAAAGAAGATTCAAGAAGATGAGGATGTAGAATATCTACAAGAAAATGTAGAAATTATACAACTAGATCTAAGGAGATCTACATGAGTCAAAAAACCACCTAAAAGGTATGATGATTATGTTTCATATGTTTCTTTAATTTCTAATGATGGGGAACCTAGTTGTTATCAAGAAGAAACTGTGGATGGTGTCAAAAATGCTAAATGGAAAGTAGCAATAAAAGAAGAAATGGATTCCTTGAAGAAGAATAAAACATGGGAGGTGGTAGAGCTTCCAAAGGGTAGAAAAGTTGTTGGTTGCAAATGGGTCTTAAAATTGAAGAATGGTGTTGATGATAAATTTGAAAGATACAAAGAAAGAATGGTAGCAAAGGAGTATTGTCAAAAGGAAGTTATTGATTTTCATGAAAAAATTTCATGTGTTGTTAAGCTCTTTTCTATTCAGCTTATTTTAGCACTTTTTTCTTTTCTTGATCTTGAGTTGGGGAAAATAGATGTTAAAACAACATTTTTACATGGACATTTGGATGAGGAGATATATATGGAACAACCAAAAAAACAAATCCAACATGAAGACACTTCAATTAATTTCTCCTCAAAGATCCACAACATGCTTCAACACCCTATCGACCAAGAACATGAAAAACATGAACACTCGAGAGAAAATATCAGATCGCAAGAATAATGATCAATGTGGACGTACAACATAGATAAAGCATGATATAGAAACATCCAAAAGAATTATGAATCACCAAAGAAGCATCTGTAACAACTAAACTAACTGAAATCACATAATCTTCATTCAGGAACACAAACTAAAGTAATAGAAAAACTGTCAAAATACAAATCTTCATAACTCGATCAAATATTCATGCGGATCTTTGAAACTCAACATGGATAAAATAGATATAATCAGCAAGAAAACCTTAGTCCATAACCTCTGATCAAAAACTTTATGGAACTCATTGATAGACAAAACTTCACTTCACCACTAACAACCTGCAACTCATTCCATTATAATTTTCTGAATATCCTTGACATATACAACTTCAAATGTACTAATAATAATAGTGTTGACATCAATGACAACCACATATCAGTAACACAACCACAACATCCAACAATCTCCCCCTTTGGCATTGATGGAAACATATGATGTGAAAAACACCATCAACGCAACTAAATTTTGATAGTTACTCCCCCTTAGGTTCTGACTCATTTTCTCCTTAACTCTTTCACATGATCTTCTCCCCACAAGGCTCTTCTCCCCAAATAATCACCCATTTTTCACATTAATCTTCTCCCTGTTTTGATCTCTAAGCTCTGGACCCCATATCTGAACTTTTGAACCATCTGACTACTCCCGCTAAGTAGTAGCCACCACAACATCAATCTAAAACAAGATATTATTATGAAATGCATGGACTGATGCAATGCATCCTTAGTTCTGATTAGGAGAGGTAATCACCCCTAACTTCCCTTTGGATACTCAAAAGTATCCTTAGGCAATGGCTTTGTAAATATATCTCCAATCTGCTACTTAGTAGGCACATACTCCAATCTGACTTCTTTTTCACTTACCTTTTCTCTCAAAAAGTGAAACTTGATAGATATATGCTTGGTTTTTGAATGCAACACCAGATTCCTAGAAATTTTAATGGTACTTGAATTATCATAGAATATAACAATAGGAACATCATACACAACTATGATATCATTCATCATCTGCTTCATCCATAATACTTGAGTGCAATTGTTAGCAACAACAATGTATTTGGCCTCTACAGTAGATAAAGAAATGACATTCTAGGTTTTACTCAACCATGACATTAGCTTTTTACCCAAGAAAAATGCACCACCACTAGTACTTTTACTTCCATCCACATCTCCTACCCAATCAACATCAGTAAAGGCACTCAAAGTAAGATCATCATCTTTAGCATACCATAGACCAAAATCAACTGTTCCCTTCAAGTATCAAAAAATTTCTTCACAATAGTCACATGATATTCCTTCAGATTGGCTTGAAATATTCCACCAATACATAAAAAATTCATGATATCAAGCCTAGTTTGAGTCAAATAAAGAAATCCACCAATCATTGAGTTGTATCTAGTTTGATTTTCCTTCAAAGAATTAGCATCTGTTGTCAACTTACATCTGGTCACCATAGGTGTACCGACTGGCTTTGAATCTTCCATACCAAATTTATTCTTTAATTATTTCACATACTTGGATTGAGATATAAAGATCCCTTTATCTAACTGATGCAATCCCAAAAATAATATCATCTCTCTAATCATTGACATCTCAAACTCACTCTGCATCTCATTAGAAAACTTCATGCACAAACTATATCATCTCCTCCAAAAATGATATCATCAATAAAAACATCCAAAATCAAATCTTTATCATCATTCTTGAAATAAAAATTACTATCAATAGTACCTTTGTTAAATCTAAGCTTCAACAAATATTTATCCAATTTGGCATACCAAGCTCTAGGGGCTTGCTTAAGTCCATATAGTGCTTTCTTCAACCGAAAACCCATATCTCCTTGATCAATCAATTGAAATCCATCAGGTTGCTCAACATATATCTCTTCTTCTAATTCACCATTTATAAAAGAAGACTTGAAATCCATCTGATAAACCTTGTAGTGTTTGTTAGCAACATAAGCAAGAAACAATCTCACAACTTCAATTCTAGCAACAGGGGAAAAAATCTCTTCAAAATCAATTCCTTCCATTTGAGAATATCCCCTGCAAACCAATTTTTCTTTACTTCTAACCACTTCACCTTGCTCATTCAATTTGTTTCTAAAGACCCATTTAGTTCTGATTACATTTTTATCCTTAGGTCTAGGAACAAGAATCCAAGTATCATTTTCCTTAATCTGTTTTAGTTCCTCTTTCATTTCTTCAACCCAATGCTCATCTTTACATGCTTCATTCACACTAGTAGGCTCAGTCTTTGAAATCAAGCAATAGTCTACTACAATTCTCCTATTCTGGACACCTTTGTTCTTATCACCTATAATTTGATCTTCTAAATGATTCAATCTCACATACCTCAGCGTTTTCTTAGAATTTTCTTGAATTTAAGGCTCTTCTGATCTCTCTTATGCTCTTTCACCAATTTCTTCTTCCTCTTGATCTTCTTGATTCACTGAAATGATCTGAACTTGATTTGAAGTATGACCTTTGTTTGTACTATCATTCTGATCATTAGAATAATATCCATAGGTTTTGGATGGTCTAGCAATGCCTTCATCAACCTTAACATTTTCATTTTCAACTATTTTCTTTAATATCTTATTCTAACACCGGTAGGCCTTGCTTTTAGTAGAATAACCCAAAAATATTCATTCATCACTCCTAGCATCAAACTTTCCTATATCTTCATCTCTTCTAATATCTATGCATCTACTCCCAAAGATTTTGAAATATCTAATAGTAGGCTTATGAATATTCCATAGCTCAAAAAGGTTCTTAGCAATATCACCTTTGATTTGTACTTGGTTGAGGATATACACAACAGTACTCACAAATTCTCTCCAATAGATATGAGGGACATTTCCTTCCAACATCATAGTTCTAGCAGCATCTTGAACTATTTTTTTCTTCCTTTCCACAACTCCATTTTGTTGAGGTATCTGCGGTGTAGATAATTGTCTCTTTATTCCATGTTCTTCACAAAAAGAATTAAACTCATTGGAAGTGAACTCACCTCCTCTATCTAATCTCAAAAAATTAATCTTTAGACTTTTCTTTTTCTCTACCATAGCCTTAAAGATCTTCAACTTTTCCAGTGCTTTAGATTTCTCCCTTAAGAAAGTAGCCCACATCATTCTTGAATAATCATAAATAAGCAACATGAAATAGCTATAACCTTGTAAAATTTTGATTATAGAGGGACCACACAAATTAGTATGCACAAGTTCCAAAAATTCATTTGAACAATCATGTTAGCTCCAAAATGAAATTCTAGTTTGCTTCCCCAACTAGCATTATTTGCATATGGCATTGGTAGGTTTTACTAACTTAGGAAGATCTCTCACAACCTTAGTAGAACTTATCTTGACAATACTATCAAAGTTAACACGACACATTCGCCTATGCCACAACCAACTTTCATCAACTTGAGCAATCAAACAACTTTTACTAGCAACATTCAGATGCAAGATATTACCTCTTGTTTTTGTACCTGATGCAATCACATTTCCAGAACATCCCAATACTTTGTACTTTCCATCCTTGAACTGAAGATTGTAACCCTTATCAACCATCTGTATGACACTTAAAATATTATGCTTCAGACCTTCCACATACAGGACATCATCAGTATTATTCTTACCATCAAGAGAAATGCATCCTCTTCCATGGATCACACTAGTTGTGTTATCACCAAATATCACAACACCACCATCATACTTTTCCAAGTTTACAAACTTACTTTTCTCTCCAATCATATGAGGTGAACATCCACTATCACTCACCCATTCATCTTTCTCTTCAACTCGAGCAGCTAGGGATTTCTCCACATTTGTACAACTAGTAGATTTAGTAGATACAAGATCATTTCCCTTGATAGCAATAAACAACCATTCGTCTTCACCATTATCAAATTCATCATTTTTCACACCTTCATGAACAACATAATAACACTTCTTTTTAAATTTATGCTTGTTATGTTTTCATTTAGAAGCTCTTTTAGGACACCTCAATGCAAAATGACCTATCTTAGTGCAAGAATAACATTTAAGAGGCAATGTTCCTTCATACTTACCTTTTCCTCTCAATAATCTCTTGACAATAAGTGCTTCTAGCTCTTCCAACTCTCTTTCTTCTTCAAACTTTCTGATTTCATCCTCATACTTGAATGTCTTTCTAGATGAACTCTCACCCAAATCATATCTCTATCTCTTCCAGAAGTAGTAGCCTTAAATGCAGATTCAACCTTAGGAAGGGCATCACCAAATTCGCTCAACTCAAAAGTAGTCAGCTTACCAACCAACATAACTCTAGTTACATTTGTTATAGTCTAAAGCTCTTCAATAGCTATAGCTTTGACTTTATAAGCAATAGAAAAGGATCTAAGCACTTTAGCAACAATATCGAATTCTTCTAACTTTCCACTAGCACATCTAATACCACACACATGTTCATTCACTCTTTGCATGAAAGTAGTAACATTTTCATCATCGCCCATTCTCAACATTTCATATTTGGGTAAGTGCACCAAGATGGTTCCCAAAAAAGGGGCTTAAATGGCCACTTTTTTCCTGAAATCAGGAAATACTGACCTTGGACATGAAATTGAGGATAGCTACACTCAAAATTTTTTGATGGAACAAAAACAAGGACCGCAGTGCTCCGAGTCTACTTTCTAAACTACTAATTTATTTTGAAAATAGTTGAGATTAAGGGGTTCAAAAGAGGGACACACAAATTGTTGTTGTTTCTGTTAGAAAAACATAACATAGCAACTCTTGTGTGACCCGAGCACGGTGGACTTTTTTGTAGTATTTTTAAAATCGCTCCAATCAAAAGTTAGATAATTGTATGTAGTAAGGACTGGATATTTTCTAATAATTTTTTAATGAATATTTGATTTTTTATTAATTTTCTAAGTGGGCACTTCCTAAAAAGCAGAATTTTGGCCGTGCTCCCCCTCAAATTTTTTGAAACTAATAGATTTTTTTAAAATTTTATTTTTTTAAATTGTAGAATGGAGTCTAGTTTCTAAAAAATATAATTTATTTCAAATTTCAATGAACGGTTAATTTATAGTGAAAAAAAATACCAAACACCTGCTTTCAAGAAAAACGGACATACAATCAAAAGAAATTATGGATGAAAAGTTTAACATTGTTAGAAAGTGAAAAACATTACATTGTTGGAAAGCTAATAAAGAACCTAACATTACCCATGTCTTCAATTTTCTTGATATTGAACCAGATGCAATCTTGATGGTGAGCACGAACCCGATTATGTGAAAATTTGTTGAATTTGGAAAAAAACACGTCTCTGGTCTTTGGGAATGCCCTCCAAGACTTTGGGTTGGTATTCCAAGGAAAATACCAAAGCTAAGGCTCGGGGATTTCCAAAGAAAAATATAAC
>VDFB02343653.1:0-105426 GCA_007258455.2 Sequoia sempervirens | reverse complement strand
TTGTAAAATCTCATCACATGAAGAATGATAGATCTGTTGTAAACATAGGGCATATGAAAATGAATGTAAATGCAAGCAATGCTTTAACTCTCATGTTTGTAATAGCTAGTGATACTAAGCATGAAGATTATAGGGTGTCACAGACAATACAGTGTGAGGATCAGTTGCAAGCAGAATCAGGCCTTCAGCCAGAGGTGGTAAAAGAGGGTTTGAATGTTTCATTTTCTAACAATGTTCCTATTTAGGAGATCCATAATGTTGATACTATTTCTTTCATATAGGTGTATTCAGTACTGCTGCTTGTTATTCTACTAGTTATTTCTATGTGGATGATGAATGTGACAATGAATATTGATGAACATGTAGTTGATTGTATCATCAAAGTTACCTCATATTTCTTTATGTTTGTGATGGGTCACATGTTCAAAATTTTAGCAAGAAGGACAGATGATACTGGGCAAGTGGGGCGACATTTCCCTAGCTCAAATTGTACATAAAAATAAACTTTTGGAGGTCCAAAAGCTTCTCAATGGGGAGGAATGATCTAGGTGGATCCAGAATACCTGCAAGTTCCATAGTCTCAGAATTCATCCAAAGAAGCATCAATGTGTAGAGCTTGCAGACATGATACTGACGCAACTTTAATGGGCTCAAAAGGAGTTTGCATGCAGAAGTTATGCTCAGTCAAAGGTTTCGTCAAACAGGCAAATCAGGGGTTCAAAACAGAAAAAAATTGATTGTCTTCAAATGAAATAAAAATGACGCCAAGTCGTAGTGCTCATCGCGCTGATTCCAGAACTATATTCAGTTTCAAAAATGGATCTTGTATGTGAAAGTTACGGCTGGTCAAAGGTTGGTCAAAATTTTGACTTTGGTTGACTTTGATGACATCAGCAAGCTGATGTGGCAGATGGTGACGTGGCAGGAGTGGTGAGTTGGCACATACATGGTGGAAAAATAATATGGATTAAACCATATTGTTAAAAGAAAACACGTATGGTTTAAAAATTAAAAGATTTTTGTGATTTCAAGGAGGATTTGGTGGGATGTTATCCCTTAAAATCCTCTTCCCTTGCCCATAAAACAAGGAGAGGAAAAAAATCCCATAAACTTGCATTTCAACAAATTAACCCCTTTAACCACCTTTCTCATATTTAATGGGTTTATTTTAAAGAATATCCAAGGAGATTATTAAGGGGCTTTTAAAAGATATTTTTTAAGATTATAATGTAAGTCCAAAATTATAACGGCCCATAGTTAAAGGGGTTTGTTTTTTTAATTGTATGGCTTGGAATTATAAAAGCCAAAGGTGGATTTATTTTTGAAAGATTAATTTGTTATACTAACGGGATATTAGTTATTTTTATTGTAAAAGGGGAAATGGTTGGAATTTTTACTTGTATACGGGAGATATGCAATATTTGCAAAATAATATGGTTAAAGCCATATTAGCAAATAAATGTGTATATAAAGGGGTGATTTTTGTAAAGGGAAAAGGGGGAAAATTATTGAGTGGATAATTTTGTACGAGAATTTTCTTGGAGAGAATTGTAACAGGGAGAATTATTGAAGTTCATTTTGGGAGAAATAATTCTTTGGAGGAGAATTTACAAGGTGCTTTTGTACACCAAAAATTGTAAAAGAGCGAGAGATTGTGGAGAGATTATTGCAGGTTCTTGGAGCTTCGGTATTGTAAGAAAGCATAATTTTGCTTGGCAATATCAATAAAGCGGTCCCAACATTGAGAAGCAGACCCGGAGACGTAGTCCACATTGGACGAACTCCGTTATCAATCTGCGCATTGTGATCCTTCTATTTCTTTGTCTCATTCTTCTCTCTTCTGTCTCAATTTTCTCTCTAGTTTAAATTCAGTATTTGAATTTCTAATTACTTATTTGTAATTTCAACAGTTAAAAGGCATAATCACACAATTTTGTACTAGATCGGGAAATTATTGTAATTAGATTTAATTTACAAGTTATTTTGTAAACTCTAATTACGGATCATTATTGAAGCTTGGAGCGCGTTAAGAATGCTCTGATACCAAACTTGATCTATTTTATGGATCTATGACAATTTTTTTAAGAATGTTTAATGATGACAATTTTAAATCCAACTTAATTCAAGAGAATTAACACACAAACATGATTAAATAATGGAAATAACAAAGTGATGAAAATAGAATGAGAGAAAGAGAGAGAGAGATGCAAACAATGTTGATAATGGAGTTCGCCGTAAAAATGACTGTCTTCAGGTCCCTCTCCAATGAGTGGACTGATCTAATTACTTCTCCAAGAAATCAGTACAACATGTTGGCATAATCTCCCCTTGGTTTACAAAACAAATTGACAAGCCCTCCTTCAAAGTGAGCAAGAGAAACCTCCTAAATAGCACAGAAATTGAGAAAAATTTCTCCAAGGAATTTTCTTCTCTCATCACCACTTAACCTTTCCATCCTATACTACCCCTTTTATACCTCAAATTTACTCAAATTGGTTACTAACCAATTGATTTACATAATGTTTCCCAATCCCCTTGACATAGTAAGATACTTGAAAATTCCCTCATTTATATATAAAAATCATAATTAACCTTCTACAAATTATTTTGAGCCCTTCAAATTTTACTTTTTGGGCCTTTATTGTTATAGAAGGTTATGTCAAATCCTTTAAAAGGATTACTGGTTTTTAAATTTGGAGGGAAAGTTTAAAAAATTAGGGGTGAATGGGTTTATGGTTTCAACAAAACTATACGAGCACCATATATCAACCGAAGTTGTTGAACGGTGCAATGACTAGTATATATTTTAACTGGCTAGGGGTAATGGGTTTGACCCTCGCTGATCATTTTAACAACAAAATACCAACTTTCAATGAACAAAAGAAACTGCCGACAATATAGTTGTTAGCGGGCATCGCGTGGTCTAATGGTTAGCCAGGATTCTCGGATTAGAGAGGTGGGGGGATCAAATCCCCCTAATTTTTTTTAAAAAAACTTGAAACTACTGCACCAGAGGAGGAGTTGGAGGGGCCATGTGGCATGCTGAGGAAGTTCCACATGGAAAAATATCATTCACTGATGTCGCTGAGTGTTGCCAACTCGACTGATGACTGAGACTGCCACACTGTCGACACGTCATCATACGGATTGTACGACTCACCATGTCACCTACCATGTGTGAAGTCCTAATTCTTCCAAGTCACTGTCTATACTATATGGACTGCCATGTCAACATGCTAACATTAGCATTTGTATGGTCAAAATTCAACTTTCTCTGCGCAACCTTTGACTGCTCGTAACTCGGGCAAATGAAGTCCAATTCACATGAAATGAATGCCATTGGAAAGCTCTCGACAAGCTCATCTTGATGATGCCAACTTTGACCACTTTTGGTGACTTTGATTTTTTCCTTTTTCTTTGACATGAGCCCTAAGTTGACCAAGGTTTGACTGAGCATAACTTGAGATTTGTAGCTCCATTTGACTCCATTTAAGTTGCATTGGAATTAGAATTTTGAGCTCTTCTTGGTGATGCCGATTCTAGAGACAAATGAGAAACTTCAAATTTTGACGAAGATCCTTTGGATCATAATTTTACACCATTGAGAGTTCTAGGAATTATTTTGACTTTTGGTTGTTATCTTTGGTTATTCTGTGCATATTTATAATTTTGTAGTCTTTCTTACTTTGTTGCATGAAATTAATAAGAAATTGAAATTGATTGTTGAAATTTTATTTTAATTTTATTTTAATACTACCTTATGTGAAATCTTTTAAGTAGGATGAATGATATTAACTATGATAAAGGACTAAATTAAGTTCCTTCTTATATTGGTAAGTGATTATTATATGTGTGGTGTAGGAGCACCCTGTGCTTCAAATAGGAAAAAATGTAAAATTGCATTTCCATCAGGAAAACATTGTAATAGGTTATGAGAGGTCATATTTGATTTATTTAAAATATCAAATAGGTCTTAGGTGGTCAAAATATTGGAAAAAGAAAAAACTTGCAAAAATTGCTAAAGTTGTCAATGCAATATTGTAAAATGCAACAAAAAGCAAAAATTAGGAATGTGAAGAGTCATATTTGGAAAAGGAAAGGATTGGTCAAAGAAGTTGATGGGGTAGTTACAAAACTAATTGGAAACATCTATATAAGTATTTGTAAGGCGATCGCATGAACATCTTTCATATTCTTGAAGATTACCATCAATAAAAATGTACCTTGTTTTAATAAATTTTAGAGTTCTTTCTATTCTTCATTAACTTGTACGGTCTGAACAGTAGTACAGAGTTTTAAATATTATTTTTCTTGGTATAACAGAGAGTTAGCATCCTCTTAAATCCATTTGGGAGTGATTTGATTTAGTAGAACATCTATTTGAAAGCATTTTTTTGTAGTTCAGTTAGAAACCCTTGAAAATAGGGGTTTTGAGAGTCAAATAAGTATTTGATGTCTGCTCCACCGAATTAGGCTTTGTAGAATGGTGGGGTAGATTTAGATAAGATTTTTTAGGTTGTGTGAGTGTTGATTTGTGCAGGGGAAACAAGAATGCAATAATGGAGTTGTTGCTACAGGGGAATTTGAAGAGTTTCCTTCATGAAAAGAATGGCTCCATGGTGGAAAATGATGTGAAAGCATACAAACAAGTTGGGAGTGAGTTTGGATAGTTGGAGTAGACCTATTCAAATGTGTTTGAAGCAATTTCTAAGTGGCAAGAAGTTTGGAGTATGATAAATTAATAAACCCTCATTTGTAGCGATTGCTTTGTGCTTGAAATAAGGGTTTTAATGTTTAGTGGTTTATTGGGTAGTTCATAAAAATTGGTGAATCCCAAGTTCTGTGACTTAACCTATGACTATTTAAGGTTAATTAATTATTTGGAGTTTTTTTGTTGTTGGTTGCTTCACAAAAGTGACTTAATTGTGTGCTTTTCCAGTGGTATAGTCATGTTTTACAACATTCTTTTCAAAACAAGTGCTATTTCTTTTAAAGTATGTTAAATTTGAGCAAAATGGGTCCCTGGAATAGTGATTGTCTTATGGAGTTTCTATAAGGGTTGCTTGATATACCTATTTTTGTAATCTTGTTATGCTACTAGGTGATTGGTGTTTGAATGCATGAAACTGGGATTTTGATGGAACAATGATATGAAGGTTTGATTTTTTCTTGAAGCTATCAATTTAATGTTGTTAAAGGTGTCTTGGAAGTATGGAAAAATATTTGAAGCTAGAATGGATGATTTTAGTCATTTTGTCTTATGGAACACTAGTTGTATTGAAGTGTAAAAAGTGTTTGCTAAATGAATTGATGGGTATTGAGTTTTCTAATCAGATTGATGCCTTATTTTAGTCAATGTAATGTGAAAGAATGTGCATTGTGGTCAGTTGAGAGTCTAGAATCAAGACTTGATATTATGATGTCTTTATGCCTTGAGTTTCTTGAAGAAGGATTGGTGTAAGTAGGGTGAGTTGCATGAATTGATGAAATCAGAGTTTACTAATCAGGGTTTTGTTTTAATTCAGTCAAAGGGATGATGGATAAGTTGTGTGTGAAATCTGATAAAGGTTTGGATTGATTGGTGCCTTGTGAATCAGGTTGACAAGAATGGTAATTTGGGTGAATAGTGTAAATATAGATTGATTTAGAGTTTACTAAGGAGATTATTTCTTTTTTTCTGACAAGATTGATGATGGAAAAGTTGTTTTTGGGTCTGATAATGATATTGAATACTGATGAAATGATTTGGCTTATTGGTGACTTTTAATTTTCAAGTGAAATGATGAGATTTTGAAAGGAAAGATAAAGGAATTTTGGGTGATTGTTCAATTTGATCTTCTCAATTGAATTTGGGTCTGAAGTACCCTTGAGGTTTGTGGTTGTTTGGTATATTCTCTTGCATCAATTAGTATCAGAGCTAGCTAATTCTAATGGTTTGGTTTGTTGAAGTTGTGGTTGAGTTTGGTTGCAGGTACTTGATGTTGGCATATGGTTTTGAGAGATAGTTTTTGGCTTCTAGTGTTGTCATTGATGGAAACTGAAGTTATCCCTATGGTCCGCAGATATGCATTCAATCACACCAGCAGGTAAAGTGAAAATCTGTATATTACCTACATAATACTTGAGGAACAGGGTATCTAGGTAGATAGCTTCATTGGATCATCATTTTGTGTTGTGGATCGCTGAAATCGCTTGTGAAGCACGTGGATTATCTTACCATTGAATTTTGTGGTGTTGCATTTGTTACTATATGAGTTTGGAGGTCCAGTAAGACATTTTCTATCTATTTACTTGATAAAGCCGACTCAGTGTAAGTGGTGCATTATGGATGTATAAATTGAACTTAGTTAAGTTTTTTTAAAATTCAAATGTTTAATTATTGGTCCTAGCTATTGTTTAGCTGGCTTGTTTGGATACGCATCAAACTTGTTCATGATTTGGGCCAACAAGTTGCAAATATTATTAAGTTTGTTGAGTCGACCTTTGGTGATTAAGTCCGTAGTCATGGATATATTTAGATGATCAGATATATCATTATAGGTAATGAAGAAGGTGTGTGTGTTGTGAATGTCTAAGGATTATTTAAGCGATATCATGCATAGTTTCACTTGCGCATAAAGATTTTGTGTGCAAACTTGAGCAAAATAGGGAAAAAGTTCAGTATCAGTCATTAGGACAAAAGTTCATCATCAAAGCTTAACTAGAACTACAATCAAGCATTGGTGGATGCTATATATTTATTTCATTCTCTTTTAGATCTATTCTAAACTATTGTAAGGGTAGTGATTCTATCTTTGAGTAGTGAGCTCTAGGCAGTGAGCCTGAATGCAAGTGCATTCCCATTTTGTAATATTTCTTTTGAATATACTCAGAACTTATTGTGGATTGTCCATCCACCATGTTTTTCTCCTAACAAAGTTTCCACATAAAAGTCCTTGTGTTATGGTTGTGTGGTTTCTTGCTTTAAGTTTTTGCATATTGATTTTAATTAAATGTTTTAAGTGGATTAAAGATCAAAATAAAAGGATTAATTTTTGCATAACACTGATTCATCCCCCCTCTCATTGTTGCTTGTTTCAAACAATTGGTATTAGAGCTGGTTCCTCAAAAGAAGTCTATTAGCTTGGGGAGATCTTGAAAAGTGTTCTCAATGGATACAAGCAGTCTTCAACAACAACTCATGGTGGGCTTGGATGAACATGACCAGTCAAAATATGACATCCAGGAACTACAAGAAAATCTTGAAAATGCAAAAAAATCATCCAATCATTGAAAGACAAGATCAATTAATCAAGGGAGAAAATAAAGGAATTATGTGGTCAGCTCAAGCAGAAGAGAAAAACCAGTGAAGATGAACAACTCAGTCAAGCCCTAAAAGATAAAAATAGAAGAATGTGAAAAGTTTTCCCAAGAGAATGCTACTTTGAAGCATGAGACATAATCCATCATGATGAAGATGACCAAGGAGTTTGAGGACATAAAGAAGAATGAAGAAAAGCTTGCACAATCCTTAAAATAAAATTTTGAACAATGTAGTCGACTAGAAAATGAATTGGAGCAATCCAAGAACAATGAAGAGGAGCTTGAAAAACAACTTGATGATCTCAGAGATGAACTTGCTACTGCAAATGAGTTCAAGGAGAAATTCAAAGAAATCTCAGGAAAACGTGATGAATTAATCAAGGGACAAAGAACTAATGGTGACAGATGAGGTCTTGGATATGAAGAAGGAGAAAGCTCTAGATCTAGATAGAGGACTTCAGGACAAAGAAAATTTAGACAAGGAAACCAAATGAATGGACCCAAAAGGAATCCACTAAGCCAACCTAATTCTCAAATATTTAATGGTTATTGCTATACTTGCAACAAATTTGGTCATGTGGCTTCTCAGTGTAGGAGTAGGGTGAACACAAGTAGATCACCATTCTTAGGTTAGGGCTTTAATTGCTACAAGTATGGTCATAATTCAAGTGAATGTATAATTATGATGCATAACCCTTATAGAGATGTCAAATGCTATGCATGCAATAGATTTGGACATATTTCTAACCAATGCAGATCAAGAAAAATTAGTTGAATGGTTGGCCTAGACAGAGAAGTGTTGTGTGCTACAACTTCAAAAAAATTGGTCACACTTCTAGATTCTGTTGGAACAAAAGAGGTATAGTAAGACAGAACATGCAACTGGATGTTAAGGGAGAAGGAAAATTCACTACTAATGAGATCAAGAAGCAGATGCAAAAGAAATGGGTGAAGAAGAATCCCTCTACAAAAGGAAATGAATTGACACTAGAAGTCACTTCTAGTAATACCTCTGGAAATTAATTTTAGGTATCTACCTTAGGGGGAGTTATCAAGCAAATTTACTAAACTCCCTACAAGTGATTGATACTAAAATCAAGATGAGTCCAGTAGGAAATTGGATATTCTTCAAACATTTTGAAATGAATCTAAGGCATCAATGGAGAATATTGTAGATCCGCACAAGAATTATCTACCCTGGAACATAAAAGACAAAGAATCAGATGAATTAGGGAAAGGGCATTTATTGCAAAAGTAAGGAGTTAGGTTTTACAATAAAAGAATGGTTTCCACTTTCATTTGTCACATTGTATTTGAATGAAAGAAGTTTGGATTGATCTGAGGTGATCTTTGTCAAAATGAGAAGGGATCCAAGAAAAGAGGAGAATCTGCGATCAATTTTCATTTCGTCTCTGAAAGGTATTTATTGCAAAACCTATGAATTTTTCTACTCGCAATTATGTCTACCCCTCTTATAGTTGAAGTCAAGGATAGGCGACATCCAAAGTTCAAATGGCATCCATATAAGTTCGTAGACATAAAACCCTTAGGTGTATTTTCATTGGTTTCGTACGAAGTTTTGCATATTGAAGATATTAGGGCATATGTGCACACTAATATCGAGGATTTGGGTAGTTCACAGCTATTGGAATTGTATTATAATCACATAGGTCAAGGGGATTTCTCTGTGAAACCTAAATTCAAAACCCTAGTTGACAATAAATTTTCACAATTCACAAAGTTTCCTATATTTGAGGAGGATGAGTGGGTTCGATACATACTGAGTCATGTGCATGATGAATTCATGTGGCTGGAAGTGCCATTCAAAATTACCAAAGAAGCTATTTGTGTAGTTACAGGCTTAAATTCCTTGGGTAGACTTCTAGTATTGAAGTTGGTAAAGAATGATGAGGTTACTAGCGATTGGCCCGTATTGGGATAGAAGGGAAATGACTATAGATCATATTGTTGAGGTTGATATAAAATTTGCATCTATGGTCATAGGGTACAAGACTTACCACTTGAGTCGGGAAAAATATGTATCTGACACTACCATCTATACAACATATGAAATGATCAAACAAAATGTAGATTATGATCTATGTGAAATACTCAGAGGTCAACTATTGGATAACCTAAATAAGATCAAGAAGGACAAGAAGAATCTATTCAAGTTTAGAAACTTGTTAATTTTCCTATATTTCTACTTCTCAAGTGAGGTATCAGGAATTGGTAAAGTCCAATGGAAAAATGATATTCTAGTAGTCATTTAGATCTTGGATATGCTATGTAGTCTTGGTGATCAACAGACCCACAACACAATCCTGTGGGGTCATTTTAAAAGCTTTCAAATTAGATGCATGCTAGAGAAAGAATTCTTGAAGCCTTAGTGGAACAACATAAAGACTCTATATGCTTCATGGTAGACATTGACCAATGTCACATGGAAGCAATTAATCCTAGAATAGTTTGGATCATGCCTATGGGCTATGAAGTGGATAAAAACATTTTGAGGATGTATGCAAAAAATCTACTAAATTCACCACTAGATCCTAATGAAGAAAGGTTTGGCACCTATGCAGAGAAAAGCCTACAAGTTCATTCAGAATTGAGGAAGCCAATGTCAATTAGGAAGGTAAGAAAGGAGACAAAAGCCTTTGTAGAGAGAATGGGTCTTCCAATTGAAAAATTGAAAGGAATAAGGAGACAAAGAGATGAAGTTGAAGCAACCAAAAAGAAGGAAAAGGCAACATCAGTTGGTTTGGGAAAATCTTCTACTAGAACAACCAGGAGTTCCCCTGTAGCACAACCAAATTAGGCTGAAGCCTCTGGAAGAAGGAAGAAAAAAATAATATCAAGAACTTACAAAGTTGCATCCAAAAATGAAGAGGAAGAGACAAACTCAGAAGAAATAGTAAGAGAGTTAAAGGCTACTGGGACTCATGCTGCCAACTTAATAACACAAAGCCTTCTGGAAAAAGTGAAGAAGCCCAGAAGAAGTCCAAAGTTGACAAGCCTAGTATGTCTATAGAGGAAGTTGAAAATGCAGCAATAGAAGATGGAAATCTCATGCCACTTTGTGACCTATATGAGACTTTTGATGAATCTGGTAAGAAGATTCTTGAAGAAGTTGTAGTCAAGCACTAAATTTTTTTCAATAAAACTCTGGTTGAAATCATGTATGGCTTTCCTCCAAGCCTATATAATTCTTTGGAATCAAGGATAGTGAGTGCTAGAATTGAGGAAGAAAACTTGAGGAAAAGAGTTCTTGCTAACTTATACCCAGAAATGGGAATTGAAGAAATGGATTTACTTCTTAAAATAGCTAAAAAGGATTTCAAAAGCAAGTCAAGAATAAAAAAACTCATGATTGGTGACACTGATGTTGTTATCAGTGAGACTAAGAAAATTCTGGAAGAGTACTTGTCAAAGGAAAAGGTAAATATTGAGGAGATCAATACTAAACGTGTTGAAGGTCATGAGGAAGTGAATGTGGAGGTGAATAAGTCAGAAGAAGGAAATGAAAATGAGGAGAAAATAAATGTATCTAATCCTCTAGTATTTGAGGATATTCTGACTTCTCCCAATGTTGAAAACACTGAGACACTTGTGGTAACTAAAGTCCAAATTGAGGTGATTGTTGAAGAGAAAGAAGTGCCTGATGATGAAAAGGAAATACCAAAAGTCATTTTAGAAGCTCAATCTAAGATTGATAAGGGAAAGAATCAAGAGATTAGTCCAAAAGAGGTAGAAGAATCCCTATTGGAGCAACAAGTAGAATTAGATCCTGAGTTTGATGATATTTCAAACAACTTATTCACTTTGTTCCCAATCCAGATGCTGAAAGTTGCCAAAATAGCTCAAGATAAAGCCAATGATAAAATATTGAAATCTCACATTGAAGATAGTGAACTACTAAAACTCGATTCTGGAGTTCTACAGAAATTGATGCCTACCCATGTTATGGACCCAACAGGCTCCTCCTCTGATGAGCTGAAGAGATTAGTAAACTCTGTAGATTCTCATTTCAAATCTTTTGAGGATTCAACTCTAGTTAAAGTGAAAAAGGAATTTAAGGAGGAAAGAATTGGCAACCTAATTAAATTAATTGCAAAATACAAAAAATTGTTAGGAACTTGCATAAAGAATATCCAAGGTGTTATAACTGAAGCAGGAAATGTGTACAAATCCTACTTAATCTTGTCAAAATTTACTTAGGCAAATGAGAAGATAAAAGATATTGAGCATCAATTGGTTTTTTTTCCAACACCTTTGATCCATTGGCCGACAGTGTTTGTCATCAAGATAGTCAGGTAATGTCTTTGCTTGACCAAATAAAGAATCTGAAGTTTGAAAATGAAAGGGTTATTAGCATAGTAAGTGAACTCAGGGGGCTGATAAGTCCAAAAATTAAGATATTGGTGAATGCCTTGAAAGAAGCAAAAGGTGTTGTGATCGCTCCTAATCTGGTAAGTTTGGAAGCTCTAGAAACATTGTCTTATCTTCTTTGTGATCATATTACTATTTTGGAGATTCTAAGGAGTATCTGGGACTCTAACTTAGGTGGACTGAAGAATGTCTTTGTAGAAATCTTCAAATTTATGTAAGTCTCTAGATATACTTGTATAGTTTTGCAATTTTGGTTTCCCCAATTTTGTCATTGATGTCAAAGAGGGAAAGAGTGTAGTGAAAAACGCATTAATATTCTTAGGGGGAGTAACATTTTGCAGTGGAGCAATATTCAGTATTTTTTATTTTGGCAGTATGCTTATCAGTTTCGACACTTAGCCATTTTTCACTAAGTGTTACCATCAATGCCAAAGGAGGAGATTGTTGGCATATGGTTTTGAGAGATGGTTTTTGGCTTCTAGAGTTGTCATTGATGGAAACTGAAGTCATCCCTATGGTCCACAAATATACATTCAGTCACATCGGTAGGTAAAGTGAAAATCTATATATTATCGACATAATACTTTAGGAACAAGGTATCTGGTCAAATAGCTTCACCGGATCATCATTTTGTGTTGTGGATTGTTGAAATCGCTTGTCAAGCATGTGGATTATCTTACCATTGAATTTTTTGGTGTTGCATTTATTACTATATGAGTTTGGAGGTCCGGTAGGACATTTTCTATCTATTTGCTTGATAGAGCTGACTCAGTGTAAGTGGTGCGTTGTGGATGTATAAAGTGAACTTATTTAAGTTTTTTTCAAATTCAAATGTTTAATTATTGGTCCTAGCTATTTTCTAGCTGACTTGTTTGGATATGCATCAAAATTGTTCATGATTTGGGCCAATAAGTTGCAAATATTATTAAGTTTTGTTGAGCTGACCTATGGCGATTAAATCCTTAGTCGTGGATATATTTAGATGATTGGATATATCATTGTAGGTAATGAATATAGTGTGTGTGTTGCGAATGTATAAGGATTATTTGAGTGATATCATGTGCAGTTTCACTTGCGTATAAAGATTTTGTATGTGAGCTTGATTAGAACAGGGTAGAAGTTCAGTATCAGTCATCAGAATAGAAGTTCGTCATCAAAGCTTAACCAGAAATACAATCAAGCATTGGTAGATGTTATATATTCAATTCATTCTCTTTTGGATCTATTCCAAACTATTGTAAGGGTAGTGAGTCCATCTTTGAGCAGTGAGCTTTAGATAGTGAGCCTGAATGCAAGTGCATTCCCATTTTCTAATATTTCTTTTGAGTATACTCAGAACTTATTGTGCATTGGCCATCCACTGTGGTTTTTCCCCTAAAATGGTTTCCACATAAAAATCCTTGTGTTATGGTTGTGTGGTTTCTTACTTTCATTTTCTACATATTGATTTTAATTAAACGTTTTAAGTGGATTAAAGATCAGAAAAAAGGATTAATTTTTGCAAAATACTAATTCACGCCCCCTCTCAGTGTTGCTTGTTTCCAACACTTGATCCATCTAAGTTGTAGAGAGGAAGAGTTTATGAGAAGTTGTGTGTTGGAAGACAAGATGAAGTTTGTGGTCACCATCCTCCAATCAAGATTAAGCTAGGTAGAAGGTGTAAAGTAAAGAGAGTGAGGTATCTTCCAGGATCTAGTTTTGGGTAAGATGGATGGTTTGTTGAGTTAGTGAGTTGTGTGGTGAAGCAGTAAGAGATGGATGTCTGACTGAAGACGCACTTGAGTTTGTAGCCTGAAGAGTACTCCACTAATGGGAGTAGTTGGAAAGATGATTTATCAAAGAAGGTCAAGGATGAATTGTGAAAACAAAGGGAATATTGTTGAGATAAGGCAATGAGAAAGGACAATCCTATGTCCTTTGAAAGAAAAAGAGTTGGTGGAAATATTGAGACAAGGTTGAGACAAAGACAAGCAAAAGATTTGAGAGAAGAGATGAAGAAGCAATCCAAGGTAGATTTGAAGTTGTTTTGTAGGTACAATAAAAGTTGATACAATATGTTTCCAAGGGACTTGGAAAGATTTGTTGGTTGGTTTAATGCTGCAAGAGCACCTTGTGCTTCAAATAGGAAAAAATATAAAATTTGCATTTCCATCATGAAAAAATTGTAATAGGTCATGAGAGGTCATATTTGATGTATTTCAAATCTCAAATACATCTTAGATGGTCAAAATATTGGAAAAATCAAAAGCTTGCAAAAATTGCTAATGTTGTCAATGCAATATTGTAAAATGCAACAAAAAGCAAAAATCGGGAATGTGAAGAGTCATATGCGGAAAAGGAAAGGATTGGTCAAAGAAGTTGATGGGGCAATTACAAAAAGGATTGTAAATATTTGTATAAGCATTTGTAAGGCGAGCACATGAACATATTTTGTATTCTTGAATATTACCATCAATAAAAAGTACCCTATTTTAATAAATTTTAGAGTTCTTTATGTTCTTCATTAACTTGTACGGTCTAAACTGTAGTATAGAGTTTTAAATCTTATTGTTCTTGGTATAACAGAGAGTTAGTATCCTCTTAAATCCATTTGGGAGTGAGTTGATTTAGTAGAACATCTATTTGAAAACATTTTTCTATAGTTCAATTAGAAACCCTTGAAAATAGGGGTTTTGAGAGTCAAATAAGTATTTCATGTCTGCTCCACCGAATTAGGCTTTGTAGAGCAGTGTAGTAGATTTAGATAGGATTTTTTAGGTTGTGTGAGTGTTGATTTGTGTAGGGGAAACAAGAATGCAATGATGGAGTTGTTGCTATAGGGGAATTTGAGGAGTTTCCTTCATGAAAAGAATGTCTCCATGGTGGAAAATGATGTGAAAGCATACAAACAAGTTGGGAGTGATTTTGGATAGTTGGAGCAGACCTATTCAAATGTGTTTAAAGTATTTTCTAAGTGGCAGGAAGTTTGGAGTATGATATTCTAATAAACCTTCATTTGTAGGGCTTGCTTTTTGCTTGAAATAAGGGTTTTAATGTTCAATGGTTTATTAGGCCTCTCAAACCATAAAAATTGATGAATTTCAAGTTTTGTGGCTTATCTTAAGACTGTTTAAGGTTAATTAATGGTTTGGAGTTGTTTTTTTGTTGGTTGCTTCACAAAAGTGACCTAATTATGTGCTTTTCCAGTGATACAATCATGTTTTTCAACATTCTTTTCAAAACAAGTGCTATTTCTTTTAAATTATGTTAAATTTGAGAAAAATGGGTCTCTAGAATAGTGATTGGCTTATGGAATTTCTATAAGGGTTGGTTGATATACCCATTTTTGTAATGTTGTTGTGCTACTAGGTGATTGGTGTTTGAATACATGAAACTAGGATTTTGATGGAATAGTGATATGAAGGTTTGATTTTTTCTTGAAGCTATCAATTTAATGATGTTAAATGTGTCTTGGAAGTCTGGAAAAATATCTGAACCTAGAATGGATGATTGTAGTCATTTTTTCTTATGGAACACTAGTTGTATTGAAGTGTAAAAAGTCTTTGCTAAATGAATTGATGGGTATTGAGTTTTTTGATCAGATTGTTTCCTTATTTCAGTCAATGTAATGTGGAAGAAAGTGCTTTGTGCTCAGTTGAGAGTCTAGATTCAATACTTGGTATTATGATGTCTTTGTTCCTTGAGTTTCTTGAAGAAGGATTGGTGTAAGTAGGGTGAGTTGCATGAATTGATGAAATTAGATTTTATTGATCAAGGTTTTGTTTTAATTTAGTCAAAGCAATGATGGATAAGTTGTGTGTGAATTCTGATAAAGGTCTAGATTGATTGGTGCCTTGTGAATCAAGTTGACAAGAATGGTAATTTGGGTGAATAGTGTAAATATAGATATATTCAGAGTTTACTAAGTAGATTATTGCTTTTTTTTTTGACAAGATTGATGATGGAAAAGTTGTTTTTGGGTTTGATAATGATATTGAATACTAATGAAATGATTTGGCTTATTGGTTCTATGTAATTTTCAAGTGAAATGATGAGATTTTGAAAGGAAAGTTATAGTAATTTTGGGTGATTGTTCAATTTAATCTTGTCAGTTGATTTTGGGTTTGAAGTACCCTTGAGGTTTGTGGTTGTTTGGTAGATGCTCTTACATCAATGTGCAACCATGTCCCTTCTTTGTAAACAATAATATTGTTGGCCTTGTCATTGCACCAAAAGGTCAACCTTTCAATGTTGATACAAGCATCAAATAAGATCTAGAAGAGGTGGTGAAACCATCTTGTGAATCATGCAATCAACACTGACCAAGGGGTGGAAGCATTGAGCTTCCAACAATCCCCCTAGTGCAACCACGAGATTCAAACTCGTGACCTATATCTGATACCAATTGTTGGCCTTGTCATTGCAAAAAGGTCTACCTTTTAAATGTCTAATACAAGTGTTATATAAGATCCATGGGAGGCGATTAAACCATGTTGTGAATCACACAGTCAATGTTAACCGAGGGGTGGAAGCACTAAGCTTCCAACAAAGGAGTACTAGAAATGGAAGGATGATTAAATGAAAATTTTATTTTTCATATTTAGTTAATTATTATTTTGATGTAGGTTAAAGGTTAATTTTATAAAATTGTGATAATTACTATATAAACCCTAACAATGACATGTTTTAGATTTTTTTAAGGGGGTTACATTATGGATATTTCTTTAGGGTTTTCTCACTTTGTTTTGATAATTAAAATATGTACTATTCATTTGTAATAGATAAAGACATTTTAAATTGCGGTGATCCTCTAAATTTATAGCATAAGCAACCTAGTAACAAGAGATAATTTTATTATATATTGTACACTTTAATATTTTATGTATTGGAATACTTATCTCTACCTTATCCATTGAATTTTAATTAGGATTTAACATTGTTTTAATTTGTGACCTTGTGATATAAACTATTTAGATGACCTTATTAATATTGCTAGCACATTTCCTTATATGGAAGGACAATATTAATTTTAATTTTAAATTAGGAACCTAGAGACATAAAATGCATGAATGAATTAGGTAAGAGATAAGGAACTTGCATGATTTATTATATTATAAAAAAGTGGATGGCTATTGATTTGTTGAATTATGAGAGCCCATTAAATTATTGGAAATAAAATAAATTGATGACTTTATGGGAAGATAAGTGTTTAAGGTTAAAGTAAATTTAAAATGGAAATAAGTAATTATAAGATGCTTGTTGAAGGTGATAGAAATAAAATCCTAATTCACATGATTGTTAGTATATAAATATGAAAACTTCTTGCAAATGATCATTTTGTTAGCAAAAACTCCAACAATAATTAAAGTTTTTACTTGTATTTTATTCCTTGTGTGTTCTCGTGTTCTATGGTTAGCATAGATGGGATATGTGGAAATGCATTAGCATTCACATTATTGGAATGCAATATGATTTATAGGATGTTATTAAATGCTTGTTAGGTGTTATTGATAAATGCACCTTTTTTGTATTTGTATAATTGGGAGTGGTGTAATTACATATGTAATCTAGGTTGTTTAGGGTCATGATTAGGGGAAATATGGTTTAGTTTAAATGGGGGCTGTGAATTCTCATGTGGAAGCTTTTATGTTTTCAATTTTGGCTAGCAAGAGCCAATGTTATTCAATTTTGTAAATTTTATTATATTATATTAATATATATACATGCTTCTTGCCTTTCACCTAAAAAAAAAATCTATATCATGTTGCTTTTGTTTCATGAAATGTAGATATCATATTATCTTTTGATGTAGCCCTTCAAATTAGGAGTGTTTGATGTATTTTATGACTTCATTAAAACATAGATGTAAAGAGATAAATGAAAAATGTTCTCAATGGTTTAAATTTAAAACAAAAAAATGTAAAATATTTTATACACATCTCAAGACCAATGAGTTGTAAAAGATTATTTATAATAAATTGTCTTGAAATTTATACACTATTTGGTATTTCTTCCCTATCTATTAAGTTTATTTAATTAGGAATGTTGAAAATTAATTTTGAAAGTAGGAACTCTTTGCAATGATCCATAGAAATTTTAGAGTTTCATGAAGCTATAACTTGAAAACTTGAAAACATAGTGAATCTATCTACACTAGGAAAAGAAAATGAGACATAGATTGGACATAGAAAATAATTATTTACTTTATTTTTTTGTTTGATAGATGACATTATTGATGACTCAGATGATAATAAACTAGATCAAGAACTTGGTAAATTTGGAAGTGTGGTGTATGTTGTGTGTCATATTTTAGTTCAAAAGTAGTCAATAGTTAAACTATCACTAAATATAATTAGAATGAGTTAATGTTAGAATAATGAATAGATATTGAATGATCCTTGTATAAATAAGTGTGTTTGGTGTTGAAAATGAAAAGGATCTATACTCAATGGCTTAGTCTAAACAAATATTTCCATCCAATATTGGAACACAAAATCTACCAAGGGGTTATTCTTGGCTATTGTCCTCAAGGGAGAGCCAAGCATGTTTTGGTTGATGGTTTTAGTTCCTTTGTTGTAATCTCAAGGATTGATTGAATAATGCAATGAGTTAAGATATTTGTAACCAAATTGACCAAATGTGATAAAATGTAGGTGCTACAAAATAAGTGAACATAAACAAAAAGTAGACGTGGAAAGAAAATACAAAGAGGAACTTGGAAGAGGAAACTAGAATTGACTATGGAGGACACCAAACAATTGTGTGGATTACAAAATGTTGCACTTTAGTCCAATAAGTGTAGAAAGTTAAGGTTTGTCTTCCTATAGGTTTTGACACTATCTAATCACATATGATAGGGAAAATTGAAATTCAATATGTGAATAAATTAGTATAATTAGAATGATCTAACTTCTTCATAAAAAACTATGAAAGACAAGAGATAGGGTTTAGGAGTCACCAAATGAGTCAGGATGTTGAATCTTCCTTCCACATGACAATGACTTAGAAAACTACAAAATGGAAAGAGGAAAAGGGTTTTGTTGTATAGAGGCTTGCCTCAATCAAACTCTGTGTTGGTTTTCCCACCTCCACAATAGAAACGGTAATGGTAGAGAGTGCACGCTCTTAGGGGAGCAAAGGAAAATAAAACAATAATAAAAATGACAATCAGTGCAAGGAAAAATCTTACCACATAAATGTGAAACCATTGTTGGAACTATGTTACCAAAAAAATCACACACAAGGAGAAGGAATAGGCTTCTTTTAGATCCTACAACTGTTAGCATATAGGATAATGATAATAACAATAAATAAGAAACATCAAATGATACTTGAATATAAATTCTCTATAATAATGGAGTTCATTAATTGGTAGATTGTATTAACGATAAATTTCTTAAATTATAGTTTTATTTCTTGTTTTCTTGTTTCTAAATTGCTCTCTTGCTCTAGAATAGTGAAGGAGAGAAGAGGGGTGGGTGCAAAAATTGTGGGGGCCAAAAAGTGACCAATTTTTTTTAAAAAAATTGAAAGGCTATAACACAAGCGCATTATAACGCACTCACATTATGGCTTGGTGTGACCAAGACTAAGGATCGATCACACCAAGCCTATAATGTGCTCATGTTATAATGTAAGAACATTATAGCCTATTATAACAAAAAAAAAGGCACAATAAATTCATTTATTTTTCACTATAATTTTTTCTTTCCCATGGCCAACAAACCCTATCATTGCACACTCACAGTCTAGAAGCATCAAATCTTGCAAATTCTTCATCGAATCTTTACAATTTCTTCATTGAATCTTTGCAATTTCTTTGTCAGGATGTCGCAACGTCAATGGGGAGGGCGAATAAGTAAGCATTGTTTGTTTTTGTGAATTTTTTGTTAAATAGGTAAATTTAGATTTTTTTTATGTTTATTTCATTAATTTATAGGAGTTGATAATCAACCTAAAATTCCTCCTCAAAATCCTTCTCCTCCTCGTGAACAAGCACATGAATAAAATCCTAAATAACCATAGCAAAAAAATCCTCCAACAATTCCTCAACGTCCTCCTAGTACTCAGTAAAATTTAATGGGGGAAATTGAAAAAAAAAAAAAATTGAGTTAATTGCAAGGTTGAACGATCATGTAAGTTCAACCTTGGAAAGAAGCACACTTACAAATTCACTTCAAGCCATGTTAACACATGTAGATGCAATTAGCAAGCAATTAAGTGGTTGGCCAGATAAGAGGCAAGAGCATATGAATTTTTATGTAGATAAATTATCATATAAAGAAGTAAAATATGAAAAAATTAAAAAAATGATTTGTGCTCACTATTCACTAACTCACATATAGATCAAACTCTTGACCTTAATAGAAAGAGGTTTCTTATCCATTGGTGCAACCACCAATTGATTAGGAACAATTTTTGGAATAGGTGGTTGATGGTTTTTGACCATCCACCATGCAACAATAATGAGGTACCCCAATATTTCTAGAGGAAACTCTACTGTGAGTTCATCCTCAAAAAAATCCCCAACTATTTTGATATGCAGGACTTTCAGGGGAGAGTGGTGGGTCAGCATAGGATAGACCAGGTGCACGTCAAGATTCTCAATGGAAAGGGAGATGAGAATTCACTAGGCCATCTTATGAGCACATTGCTATCCCTTTCAATGTGAAGGAGAGTGCTAAGGTGGACACTCTACAATCTATTAGCTCTCTAAACTAGAGTATCATCTAGCGTGCAAGTCCTGTAGTACAATAGAAGCCAGGGGAGAGTTCGAGGGGTAAGGATTCCACCCCATTCTTGTTAGGTTTGTGGGTTGGCCTATACATATTACCCAACAAACAGTCAGGAGGTTGGTGTGTAGGATATGTCTGTAGCTGCAGAGTTGGTGATGGAAAATGACATTTTGAATGAGGCTTTCAATGTCAATACTCAGGTAAATGTTAGCATGTTAATTTAATTTAATTTATTAAATTTAATTTTTGAAATGCAAGATTAACTACTTTAGTTTAATGATTGTAATAAAATTTCAAGGTCATAGTGTTGATAGTATTGAATACACTAGCCCTCCACCTATTTTTTACTCCACTACATCTATTGGTGAGGTATGTAACTAGTAATCAATTATAAATATTACATGTCAATAGCATTGTTATATAAATAGTATTCTAATATCTAATTTTGGATGTTGAATAGGTTAATATTGGAGGTTTCGTAGGAACACCTCCTAGTGCCAGTGGAGTGCAAACCTTCATGCAAGTAATAGAATATTGAGTTTAACTAATGAATTGTACTTAATAGATTTGTGTAGTTTATATTCATATCATTGATTACATTACATTGCACATATTTAAAACTCAAAGGATTACTTCACATTGCATAACTAATAAATAGATGTTGATAGATAAAAAAATTTCAATTACAATATGGTTTTTTAGAAAGTCAACATAAGTAGTGATGCAATTACTTCACATAGCATAAGTAATAACTAGGAGCAACTACCAATTGTATTTGCTTGTCATGGTATTCCATGAGATCACATTTTATTAAGGAATTTTTTCAAAATTTTCACAGCCTTGTCTATGCTATGGATGCTTGCAAAAAATATATGAAAGAATAATAGTAAGCAATAGCATAGACAAGGTAGTGAGTTTTTTGAAAAAATGCCTCAAAGAAATGTGATCTCATGGTGATTTCCATCACCATGAGACCCAAATTATTTGAGGCATTTTTTCAAATAGCTAACCACCTTTTCTATGCTACCATATTTTCCATGCATGTCTACCAAAGCATTTTATTAAACAATTCACTTCCTTACTGCTATGGCTAAAAGCCTAAAATAGGTGCTTTTCAACAAACTATGGATTCTTAGCAAAATATATCAAAGCATAATAGTAAGCAATAGCATAGACAAGGCACTGATTTGTTTGAAAAAATTCCTTGAATAAATGTGGTCTCATGGTGGTGGAATGCCATTCCATCACCATGAGACCACATTTCTTTGAGGCATTTTTTCAAACAATTCACTGCATTAAGAATAGAAACCAAGCCTTTAGCTAGAATTCTCCTCCAGATCCTTTTTAAGGTCCTCATCCTCATCCTTCATTTACCAATCCATGGAAGCTTCCACCTCTTATTCCACTTGTTCATATACCCACCCCTCCCTCTTCATGTTATGACCCCCCTCCATCTCATAACCTATACCACACTATACCATCCGCCCCATCCTTGCATAATATCATAGAGAAGACAATGAACTATTTGAAAAAAATGCCTCAAAGAAATGTGGTCTCATGGTGATGGAATTCCATGAAACATTTGTTTTTCATGGCATTCAATCACCATGAGACCACATTTCTTTGAGTCATTTATTCAAATAATTCATTTCCTTCTCTATGCTACCACATTTTTTGTACATGTCTACCAAAGCATTTTAACAAATGGTTCACCACATTGCTGCTATGGATAAAATCCTAAAATAGATGCTTTTGAACAAGCTATGGATAGGGAAAATAGTAAGCATGATATTAAGAAATATATAGTTCAATAAGTACTCAAATTTGTTTTCATTATCTCATACATTATAAGCCATGGTCTGCATCACTATTGTAGTTTTTGTGATTGAATAATTTATTGTTTTATTTTTAGATGTTGCAAGTGGAAACACCTCTAGATGTTCATAGGGAAATGGAGCTTCATGTTGATTCTACTATAGACTCCTTGATTCCTCTCATGGGGGTATGAGGTAGATGACTAAATTTTAAATTGCAGTCATTATTATAGTTGTTAGTTAGTGAAAAATCAAATGATTATTGATTCATAGTATAATTTCTCTTTGGATGGTTTCTATAGGACTTTAGCACACCATAGCATGGGAATACAAATATTTCCCTTGAGGAGAGTAATCGTCTAGTGGCGGTAAATGATTATTTTGTTAAATATATCATTTTTTAGAATGTAATTTTTATATATAAATGTCTACTTTTTATTGTAACAAATGAGGCTTGATGAGGAACTAAACCCTAGGAGGGGCACCAAGAGCACCCTGTTATGCCTTGCATAACCACCCCATTTTAATTTTTGATCAAAATGGGTCCCCCTTGTCTTTGTTTTGTCCTTGGTGGTTTTTCTTGGGTCTTAGGATTTGTTATTTTTCCTCCTAAGTCCTTGTTCCTTTTGTTTGGCAGAAGTGGAGCTGAAATGAAAACCGGACTCAAAACTTTGTAAAGGTTCCAAGTCTGGATTCGGTTTTGGTCCCAATCATGCCCTTGCCTTGTTGATTTTCTCTATCTTTTTGGTTTTCCATGCATTCTTGGGTCTATTTGTCCCTTGAGTTGTCTTTTGTTTGCTTGTGTTTTGTTTTCCCCTTGGCAGAAGCAGAACCAGAAACAGAACCGAACTTGGAACTTTGAAAAAAGTTCTAGATCTATTTTTGGTTGCGATCTCACTCCCATTGGTTTTCTTTATGTTTTTCCCCTGTTTGTGTCTTATTTGGGATGGGATTCATTCTAGTCCTGCTTCCCTTTGTTTTATGTTTCTCATTATTCTTATGTTAGTGTTTGTTCCTCTAGCGAGAGCGGAACCAAATCTATAACTTTGCAAAAGGTTCAAGATCTGGTTTTGTTTCTGACTCCGCCCTTGTTCCATTGTTGTTGTCTTCCTTGCCATGAGGAAAAAAATGGAGCCAGAATTGAATGTGGAGGCTTATCATCAAGTTCCTAGTTCTGGAATGGCTTTGTTTTTGCTTGAACTCGGCTCTACTCCCACACTGGAATGGTTTTGCTTCCACTGCCACACTCATCTGGTCCTGATCTCGCCAGTCAAAAGGGAAATAAGGCACATGAAACATTTGACAAAATTTCTCAAGGTGATGTCATATCTTGGAATACCATGATTGCAGATGTTTCCAAGAGATAAACATTTATGAGAATGGGCTTGTAGTACCCCTCCATTTTGCTTATGTTTTCTATTAGCATACCTTCACTATGATATACTTTGGTACTTTGTTTTGGATATTTTGATCACTGACATTAGAGCAATGGTGGATTTATTTTGTGATGTGATGATACATTGTGTGGTGGTAATTATTTTAACATGCTTTATGTTAGCATAGATGTTTCCTTCAGATGTTATTGCTATATATATGTTTATGGTAGATTAACTATTATTTTATTTGTCAGTTTGATGTGATGTGTATTGGTGTGGAGAACGGAGTTGCATCACTCGCTTGTGAGTGCCTTGTGATTTCTGTGATTTTCTCCGCACGGTGTGTTTGTATAATGGAGTATATATATATACATGTATGTTACTTGTTTGATTGTAGGATTGCAGGTACATGACACTGACTCCACCTGGTTACTCAGGTCTGAGCATGTCAAGACTCAACGGAATTGTTGATTGGGAGGTAGTAACAAGGTTCATCCTACTCTAGTCTTAAACCCAGTCACAGTTTGTCATTAGTTCAAGTCTGGTGTCTTTGGTGGTTTTGTTTGCGTTTGATTGGTTTATTTGTTATGAATGACAAATTTTGTTAAATTAATGATAGATTAATATTCTTTTAATTTAATCTTTATTTAAATTAATTTTAAATGTTGAAAATAAAGCTTTACATTTTATTTAATTAATTAATTAGTTTATTTGGTTACGTAATTTAATTACTGAGATTAAAATTATTTAATTAAATAAATTAAATTAAATTAAAGTTACTTTAATTGTGTGAATAGATTAAATTTAAATTAATTGTTTTGTGGGAAATGGTATTTTAATTGTTAAATAAATAAATTAAATAAGGAAAAGGGAAATTATATTTTGAATTTTTGAATTTTTGAATTCTTTAATATGCATTGGATTCTTGAAAAAGAAGAAAGAAAGATTTACCCGTAAGTTTGTTGGAAGATATTTTCTTCTTGACATGTGTGGTAGTTAAATTAATTGCTTCTTGTTGAGGATTCTCTCGGAAGATATTATGTGTTTTGGAGAAATAGGAAATTACTTCACGGGAAAGGAAAAGAACAGGGTTCTGCTAAAAAATATATTGATTTGTGTAATTTTGTGACTTCCTCTATGATTTGCAAAATATTTCTGGAAGTAGTCTTGGAATTGTCTCTGTTTAGTATTTGTTTTCTTCTGGATATTGGTTTTCTGGAGAAGCTTTGGATGATTGCACGCAGTAGGCAAACAAAGTTTCTCTTCTGTAGCCAAGTATTATTTTCAAAGCTTCAGGAGTACAGGTATTTTCCTGTGTATTTATATTTGTCTACTTTGGAAAAGATTGTCTGTGTAAATAAATTTTATATTACCTGTAGAAGAAATTTTATTTTGTTAAAATCCTTGTTCTTCTTAAAAAAAAAACTGTTTACTGTAATCTTTCTGTAAGGATTTGTTGTTTTCTATGTAAATTTCAAGAAATCAAGGATATATAGTGAAATTAGAGAAAACAATAGAAGAAATTAAAAAGAAAATAGATGTATGCTTTGTAGATTTGTAAAATAATATTTCTCTGATATTTGGTGGAAAGCAGCCTCTGAAAGATCTTACCGGTAAAGAATATTTAGAGTATTTGAGTAATTTAAAATATGAAGGAAATTGTTTATTTTTGAAATCAAAATTAAAACCCTATGGAAATGAATTAGAAATTGATTGAGGGAAAAGTTGTGTATACTGCTAAATTTTTCAATTTCCTATTGAAAAGCCCTGTTGAAAATATATGCTTGATTTTAGTATTTTATTTTTTCATTTAATTGTGTATATATATATATTTATATATATTCATATATAAATTGAATTGAAAAAAAATTGCATTCTTTGTGAGTATATTTTGAAATCGCCATACAGGCGAATTAGCCCTTGTTATTTTATTTTTTTTAAAAATGAAATCACCGCTTGGGCGAATTTCAGCAAAGTTCGTCTGAGATTTCTTTTTTAAAAAAATAACGATTTTTTTTTTTTTGAATGGGGCCGTGGGGGTTACTGTCTCCCACAATCGACACCCAACAGGGAGACACTGTGGAGGGAAATGCATGTGCTGCCACCCACAGTCGAGCCCTTTGGGGAGGGCTACGGAGGCAGCCCCACCCACGGTAGTCGTGGCTGTGAGGCCGTGGCAGGGCAGGGGCTGTGTAAACAACCAACAAAACCCTAAAGCAAATGATTAATGATTAAAACGTATTTCAATTTTGTTTAATATAAATTTAAATTGTTAATATATATATATGTAAATATATATAAATATGTATATATATATAATTATATTTTATAGTTTCAGGAAATAATTTATTAATTAATTGAGGATTATTTATATAGATGTTTGTAAATGCATAAAGATAATTATTATCAAATAATAAAATTGGAAAGAGAAAATTGATATTTATTTTTATGTGTAATTGAGAAAACCATAATTAGATTAACTGATTCAATTTCCTTTTTAAAATTGTTTGAGAAAAGAATTGAAATCAAGTTAATGTATTTTCATGCTAAATTTTATTTGTCTTGATTGGATTTAGTAAATCCTAATATTAGATGTTTATTAACCCTGGGTGATTTGTTTTAAATTGAATTTTCTCTTTATTGGGAAAATTGGGAATGTATTAGAAACACAAGTCTTCCAGATTAGTTTGTATAATGATGGAGTTGTTATAGTTTAAATACAATCCTTTAGTTGACTAGGGTAGTGCACATGGTTATGCATGGTGTTTAGACACATAGTTTTATGAACAAAAAATTGATGTTCGTAATGATGTGTTTGGTCTTATATGTTGATTCTTGTGCACCTTGTTTACCTTAGTTAGTGAACTTAGATTCTTTGTGTTATTTTTAGGGGAGTGGCTCTGTGTGAGGGCCGACACACAAAGTGGTGTCTTTGTAACTCATATATAGTTAGTAAGTCAGTGAAAACTAAATTAACACAATGGGTATTCTAAAATATTTAACTGGATTAATAAGCCTCGCTTATAGACTCGAGGGCTAGTTCAGTCTTGAGAATAAGTTGAGAAGGCCTAGAATGGAAAATAGATATCTTGTTATTTTAAAAGATATTCAATACCGCAACAGTTTGCATGAGGGGCCGGGTTTCATAAGAGGTTGCCAGGGTAACCCAAGTTGGGGGCCGAAACCTAGAAGAAACACTAGGGTAACCTATACAACATTGTGATGAAACTCCACCTAAAATAACAGTTACCTTGTGAACTTAGCATGTTCGATTATCCTAATTCTGGAAGCAATGTAACCAATAAGTTAAGTTTGTACTTGTGTGATTTGTCTTTGGTTTTACTTGTGTCTAGGGTTTATAAGTTATGTCTAGGGAACCTTATTACTATCTCCTAGCATGGGGGGTGCACCTACGGGTACCACATGGTTGGGTGGAATGTGCACCTTACTCTATTGGGTCCCCAGTTCTTGATCATGAGCTTCATGGGGGTGCTGTCATAATAGTGGTTTACAATTCCTAAGAGGAACGAATTTTAGCTGAAATCACATATTTAAAGAAAATATAATGATTTAAGCCTTAAAAAGTTCCATTTTAAGGATTCCAATTGAAGAGGGTTTGATCAAATCACCTTAGATCAAACCCCCTTGGATAGAAACTCGCTAGTTTTAAACCATACCTATAAATCCGTCTCCTTTACACCTATCAAAATGCTGATAAAAAATCACTTTTGATTTAGATTTTGGGGGATCAAATGAATTCATTTAAAATTTATTTCAAATGATTATGGTATTCCTCAGAATAAGCTATCCAATGAATATAATTTTAATATGTTTTGGTTTTGTTATGTATTTATTTTTTAAGTTTTATTAAACATAGGTTTTTCATCGAAAATGAATTTCTTTGTTCTTCACATGTGGAAAAATAGAATATTATCAAAAAAATAAATTGAAAAATATGAGTGCACTAGATATTGAAGTCCTTGATCCAACAAAAAATTAAATTAAAATTTGACATATACAAAAAGTTACATTATGCTGTCAATTGTAATTCGTTTGACTTTGAAACTTGATTAAGGAAAAAATATTCAATAAAAAACTATCTAACCAAGTGGAAGCACTAGATATCAGAGTTACAAATCTAAATTTGAAAGAATTAGAGTTTTATCCATCACGGAAAAAAAGTTATGGGTTATATGGTGTGTCACTTTTTAAAAATGTTGTTTTCTCAAAAAATCTATTTTCGTGGGAGATGGAAAAGAAGTGCAATTTGATTCCAAAATTTTGAAAAAAATATTTTTAGAATCTACAGAAAAAATTTGATGAGACTGTAGTTTGCACCATCTTCAAATTCCTCACAGTTTAGCCGCTATGGGTGCCTGAATGTGAAGATTTAGTAAAAAATAATAATTTCAGTGTCCAGTTTGGCCAAAAATTGTAAACCACTATTATGGGATCACCCATGGATGGAGAGCTCGTACTTGGATATATGTGTACTTCCTTAATTGTATCATTGGAAATCTTGTATTTGTAGCATTCCTCAATTGTTATGAGGTGAACATTTGTAATATGTAATTGTAAACTATTATTTGATCTACCTCATCTAAAGAATGAGTATTGTAATGTCATTTCAAATGCAATGTAAGAATCTTATTTGAACTTTATACTTTCATGGATGGAATTAAAATGTTATGCAATGTTTACTTTTAAGTTTATGTTATCTAAATACATGCAATGCTAAATACTAAAGTCGTCTATGGGATTCTCAAGTAGTGTGTCGTCGTGTAACTTAGACAATGTATGCAACTAATAAAGTTAATATTAATACTTTAAAAAAAATGATTACACTTTTGTAGACAAATGCATCATTCCTTAGGTTACAAGACGGGGCATTATAGATTGGTATCAGAGCAAAGGTTCTAACACTGGACACTCCGGGTAATTGTGAGCCCACTAGGTTGACTTTGCATGTAGTATTGTTTTCTGTTAGCTTTTTTTTTTTTGGGTATCTGAGACATGTTTTTGTTTTATGTGTAGGATCATGCCTATGCATCATACTAGAGGTCATGGTAGAGGTCAAGGAGGAGGCCGTGGGCCAATCCCTCAGGTTACTCCCCCTCAGAGCTCCCACGAGAACAAACTTGTTCAACAAATGGGTCCTCAGTTGGAACAAATAAGTGTGGAATGGATTCAGATATAGCCAAAGGTTGAGGGAGCTTAGTTGCATCCCCTATTAGAAGAAGTACTTGCTAGACTTGGTCCGAGGTAGGAAGTTGATCAGGAGGTAGTTAGGGAACGTGATCGATCTCCTAGGAGGATTGTTAGTACTACAAAGCAGGATGCCATAGTGGCAGGACATATGGGGGATTTGTTGAGGGCACATCCCCCTACTTTTGATGGCATAGGAGGTGGTTTAAAGGTAGAGACCTGGTTATTGGGCTTGGGTAGATGTTTTTCTATGCACCCATATGGTAGCAATACTCGAGCTAGATGCACTATCATGCATCTAAGAGGATTTTCCTCTACTTGGTGGCACTTGGAGGAGCAGAAGCTCCACTTAGAGATTGGGTCAGTGTATTGGGAGATGTTTCTGGAGAGGTTTAGAGCATGGTTCTTATCTGAACATTGGAGGCAATGATAGGCTAACAAGTTTCATGAATTACATCAGATGGCTCTGTCTATTGAGTAGTATGAACGTAGATTCTATGAACTCAAACAATATGCAGGAGTTGGAGATGATGAGGCAATGATGGGACAACATTTTATCAGGGGTTTGAATGCCCACATTAGTGGAGGAGTTAGAGTCTTCGAACCGAAGACTATGGAAGTTGCAGTTGAGAAAGCATGAATTGTGGAAGAGAATCTGGTTCTAGCTTCGGGTGGACATACAAGTGTCCAGATAGGTAGTGCACCTATAGCAAGTTTTGGTCCACGAGGTGGATAGGTAGAGACAGGAGGCTCCTCTAGGAACCGAAAAACACCCGCTAAGGGTGGACAGTAGCAACAACGTAGTCCTCAAAAGAATAATAATACTCAGCCTTAGCAGGGTAAAAGTTTTTGCTCTCAGCATGGTGGTGGTTGGTTTTAGAATGAGAGAGATCAAAGTGGGCAGTGAGTGCAACATGATCATTTTGATTAGCCTGCTTAGAGTTCTCATTCTACAATTAGTGGAGGTGGTTTTCCATGGTCTAGTGTACCATCAAGTGATAGAGGATTCAGAAGGAGTATAGAATGTTTTACTTGTGGCCAACAGGGTCACATTGCTCTTCAATGTCCTCAGAAAGGCACTTCTAGATTTAGTCAGAGACTGACGGCTTCAGAGTCGACCGTAGGAGATGCAAGCAGGTCACATAGGGTGTTTATTGTGGTGGATAACCACTAGGTCGAGCACCAGGGTGCAGTTGGAGAGGCTTCTGGTGGAGGACTGGCATCGTTCTTTGGAAACCGTGCATGCCCTTCTACATCGGGAGTTGATCCTCAGGGGTCGAGACATTGAATGAAAATTGATCCATAGGGATCCTGGTGGCTAGTCTTCTATTTCTTGGGATGTATTCTAGATGTGTGTGTTATTTGTTTTCTATTTACAGGCTTCCAAGAGTAAGCCTGATCCTGGGGGGGGAGGATGTAGTACCCCTCCATTTTGCTTATGTTTTCTATTAGCATACTTTCACTATGATATACTTTGGTACTTTGTTTTGGATATTTTGATCGCTAACATTAGAGCGATGGTGGATTTATTTTGTGATGTGATGATAAATTGTGTGGTGGTAATTATTTTGACATGCTTTATGTTAGCATAGATGTTTCCTTCAGATGTTATTGCTATATATATGTTTATGGTAGATTAACTATTATTTTATTTGTCAGTTTGATGTGACGTGTATTGATGTGGAGAACGGAGTTGCATCACTCGCTTTCGAGTGCCCTATGATTTCTGTGATTTTCTCTGCATGGTGTGTTTGTATAATGGATTATATATATATACATGTATGCTACTTGTTTGATTGCAGAATTGCAGGTACATGACATCGACTCCACTGGTTACTCAGGTATGAACATGTCAAGACTCAACAAAATTGTTGATTGGGAGGTAGTAACAAGGTTCATCCTAGTCCAGTGTTAAACCCAGTCACAGTTTATCGTCAGTTTAAGTCTGGTGTCTTTGGTGGTTTTGTTTGTGTTTGATTGGTTTATTTGTTATGAAAGACAAATTTTGTTAAATTAATGATAGATTAATATTCTTTTAATTTAATGTTTATTTAAATTAATTTTAAATGTTGAAAATAAAGCTTTACATTTTATTTAATTAATTAATTCTTTTATTTGGTTAAGTAATTTAATCACTGAGATTAAAATTATTTAATTAAATAAATTAATTAATTAAATTAAAGTTACTTTAATTGTGTGAATAGATTAAATTTAAATTAATTGTTTTGTGGGAAATGGTATTTTAATTGTTAAATAAATTAATTAAATAAGGAAAAGGGAAATTATATTTTGAATTTTTGAATTTTTGAATTCTTTAATATGCATTGGATTCTTGAAAAAGAAGAAAGAAAGATTTACCCGTAAGTTTGTTGGAAGATATTTTCTTCTTGACATGTGTGGTAGTTAAATTAATTGCTTCTTGTTGATGATTCTCTCGGAAGATATTATGTGTTTTGGAGAAATAGGAAATTACTTCACAGGAAAGGAAAAGAACAGGGTTCTGCTAAAAAAATATATTGATTTGTGTAATTTTGTGACTTTCTCTATGATTTACAAAATATTTCTGGAAGTAGTCTTGGAATTGTCTCTATTTAGTATTTGTTTTCTTCTGGATATTGGTTTTCTGGAGAAGCTTTGGAGGATTGCATGTAGCAGGCAAACAAAGTTTCTCTTCTGCAACCAAGTATTAATTTCAAAGCTTCAGGAGTACAGGTATTTTCCTGTGTATTTATATTTGTCTACTTTGGAAAAGATTGTCTGTGTAAATAAATTTTATATTACCTGTAGAAGAAATTTTATTTTGTTAAAATCCTTGTTCTTCTTAAAAAAAAACTGTTTACTATAATCTTTCTGTAAGGATTTGTTGTTTTCTGTGTAAATTTCAAGAAATCAAGGATATATAGTGAAATCAGAGAAAACAATAGAAGAAATTCAAAAGAAAATAGATGTATGCTCTGCAGATTTGTAAAATAATATTTCTCTGATATTTGGTGAAAAGAAGCCTCTGAAAGATCTTACCAATAAAGAATATTTGAAGTATTTGAGAAATTTAAATTATGAAGGAAATTTCTTATTTTTGAAATAAAAATTAAAACCCTCTGGAAATGAATTAGAAATTTATTGAGGGAAAAATTGTGTATACTGCTAAATTTTTCAATTTCCTATTGAAAAGCCCTGTTGAAAATATATGCTTGATTTTAGTATTTTATTCTTTCATTTAATTGTGTATATATATATATATTTATATATATATATATTCATATATAAATTGAATTGAAAAAAAATTACATTCTTTGTGAGTATATTTTGAAATCCCCATACAGGCGAATTAGCTCTTGTTATTTTATTTAAAAAAAAAAGGAAATCGCCGCTTGGGTGAAGCACGGCGAAGTTCGTATGAGATTTCTTTTTAAAAAAAATAATAAAGATTTTTTTTATTTTTTTGAATGGGGCTGCGGGGGTTATAGTCTCCCACAGCCGACACCCAACAGGGAGACGCTGTGGAGGGAAGTACATGCGCTACTGACCATAGCCGAGCCTTGTGGGGAGGACTGAGGAGGTAGCCCCACCCACGGCAGCCATGGCTGTGAGGCCGCAGTAGGGCAGGGATTGTGTAAACAACTAACGAAACCCTAAGCAAATGCTTAATGATTAAAACGTATTTTGATTTTGTTTAATATAAATTTAAATTGTTAATATATATATATATATATGTAAATATATATAAATATGTATATATTTATGTATGTATATATATATATATATATAATTATATTTTATAGTTTCAGGAAATAATTTATTAATTAATTGAGGATTATTTATATAGATGTTTGTAAATGCATAAAGATAATTATTATCAAACAATAAAAATGGAAAGAAAAAATTGATATTTATTTTTATGTGTAATTGAGAAAACTAGAATTAGATTAATTGATTCAATTTCCTTTTTAAAATTGTTTGAGAAAAGAATTGAAATCAAGTTGATGTATTTTCATGCTAAATTTTATTTGTTTTGATTGGATTTAGTAAATCATAATATTAGATGTTTATTAACCCCAGGTGATTTGTTTTAAATTGAATTTTCTCTTTATTGGGCAAATTGGGAATGTATTAGAAACACAAGTCTTCCAGATTAGTTTGTATAATGAGGGAGTTGTTATAGTTTAAATACAATCCTTTAGTGGACTAGGGTAGTGCACATGGTTATGCATGGTGATTACACACCCGGTTTTATGAACAAAAATTTGATGTCAGTAATGATGTGTTTGGTCTTATATGTTGATTCTTGTGCACCTTGTTTACCTTAGTTAGTGAACTTAGATTCTTTGTGTTATTTTTAGGGGAGTGGCTCTATGTGAGGGCCGACACACAAAGTGGTGTCTGGGTAATTCATATAGAGTTAGTAAGTTAGTGAAAACTAAATCAACACAATGGGTATTCTAAAATATTTAACTGGATTAATAAGCCTCGCTTATAGACTCGAGGGCTAGTTCAGTCTTGAGAATAAGTTGAGAAGGCTTGGAATGACAAATCGATATCTTGTTATTTCAAAAGATATTCGATACCGCAAGAGTTTGCATGAGGGGCTAGGTTTTGTAAGAGGTTGCCAGGGTAACCCAAGTTGGGGGTCAGAACCTAGGAAGAAACACCAGGGTAACCTATGCAACATTGTGATGACACTCCACCTAAAATAACAGTTACCTTGTGAACTGAGCATGTTCGATTATCCTAATTCTGGAAGCAATGTAACCAATAAGTTAAGTTTGTACTTGTGTGATTTGTCTTTGGTTTTACTTGTGTCTAGGGTTTGTAGGTTATGTCTAGGGAACCTTATTACTATCTCCTAGCACGAGGGGTGGACCTACGAGTACCACATGGTTGGGTGGAACGTACACCTTACTCCGTTGCGTCCCCAGTTCTTGATCGTGAGCTTCATGGATGGAGAGCTCGTACTTGGATATATGTGTACTTCCTTAATTGTATCATTGGAAATCTTGTATTTGTAACATTCCTCAATTGTTATGAGGTGAACATTTGTAATATGTAATTGTAAACTATTATTTGATCTACCTCATATGAAGAATGAGTATTGTAATGTCATTTCAAATGCAATGTAAGAATCTTATTTGAACTTTATACTTTCATGGATGGAATTCAAATGTTATGCAATGTTTACTTTTAAGTTTATGTTATCAAAATACATGCAATGCTAAATACTAAAGTCATCTATGGGATTCTCAAGTAGTGTGTCTTCATGTAACTTAGAGAATGTATGCAACTAATAAAGTTAATATTAATACTTTAAAAAAAATTATTACACTTTCGTAGACAAATGCATCATTCCTTAGGTTACAAGACGGGGCATTACAGATTGGTATCAAAGCAAAGGTTCTAACACTAGACGCTTTGGGTAATTGTGAGCCCACTAGGTTGACCTTGCACGTAGTATTGTTTTCTATTAGCTTTTTTTTTTTTTGGGTATCTGAGACACGTTTTTGTTTTGTGTAGGATCATTCCTAGGCGTCGTACTAGAGGTCAATGTAGAGGTCGAGGAGGAGATCGTGGGCCAATCCCTCAAGTTACTCCCCCTCAAAGCTCCCACAAGAGTGAACATACTAAACAGATGGGTCCTCAGTTGGAACAGACAAGTGAGGAATAGATTTAGATATAGCCAGAGGTTGAGGGAGCTCAGTTGCATCCCCTATTAGAAGAAGTACTTGCTAGACTTGGTCTGAGGTAAGAAGTTGATCAGCAGGTAGTTAGGGAATGTGATCGATCTCCTAGGAGGATTGTTAGTACTACAAAGTAGGATGCCATAGTGGCAGGACATATGAGGGATTTGTTGAGGGCAGGTCCCCCTACTTTTGATGGCACAGGAGGTGGTTTAGAGGCAGAGACCTGGTTATTGGACTTGGGTGGATGTTCTGCTGTGCACCCATAAGGTAGCAATACCTGAGCTAGATGTGCTATCATGCATCTGAGAGGATTTGCCTCTACTTGGTGGCACTTGGAGGAGCAGAAGCTCCACTTAGAGATTGGGTCAGTGTCTTGAGAGATGTTTCTAGAGAGGTTTAGAGCATGGTTCTTATCTAAACATTGGAGGCAACGACGGGCTGACGAGTTTCATGATTTACGTCAAATGGCTCTATCTGTTGAGTAGTATGAACGTAGATTCTATGAACTCAAACAATATGCAGGAGTTGGAGATGATGAGGCAATGTTGGTACAACATTTTATCAGGGGTTTGAATTCCCGCATTAGTGGAGTTAGAGTCTTTGAACCAAAGACTATGGAAGTTGCAGTTGAGAAAGCATGAATTATGGAAGAGAATCTATTTCTAGCTTTGGGTGGACATACAAGTGTCCAAATAGGTAGTGCACCTATAGCAGGTTTTGGTCCACGAGGTGGACAGGTAGAGACAGGAGGCTCCTCTAGGAACTGACAGACACCCGCTAAGGGTGGACAACAGTAATAGCATAGTCCTCAGAAGAATAATACTACTCAGCCTCAGTAGGGTAATAGTTTTTGGTCTCAGCATGGTGGTGGTTGGTTTCAGAATGAGAGAGATCATAGTGGGCAGCGAGTGCAGCGTGATCATTTTGATCAGCCTGCTCAGAGTTCTCAGTCTGCAGTTAGTGGAGGCGGTTTTCCATGGTCTAGTGTACCATCAGGTGATAGAGGATTCAAAAGGAGTATAGAATGTTTTACTTGTGGCCAACAGGGTCACATTGCTCGTCAGTGTCCTCAAAAGGGCACTTTTGGATTCAATCAAAGACCAGTGGCTTCATAGTCGACTATAGGGGATGTAGGCAAGTTGTATAGGGTGTTTACCATGGTGGATAACCACCAGGTCGAGCACCAGGGTGCAGTTTGAGAGGTTCCTGGTGGAGGACTGGCATCATTCTTTGGAAACCGTGCACATCATTCTACATTAGGAGTTGATCCTCAGGGGTCGAGATGTTGACTAATTATTGATCCAAAGGGATCCTGGTGGCTAGTCTTCTATTGCTTGGGAGGACGTATTCTAGATGTGTGTGTTATTTGTTTTCTATTTGCAGGCTTCCAAGAGTAAGCCTGATCCTAGGGGGAGGATGTAGTACCCCTCCATTTTGCTTATGTTTTCTATTAGCATACTTTCACTATGATATACTTTGGTACTTTCTTTTGGATATTTTGATCGCTGACATTAGAGCAATTGTGGATTTATTTTATGATGTGATGATACATTGTGTGGTGGTAATTATTTTGACATGCTTTATGTTAGCATCGATGTTTCCTTCAGATGTTATTGCTATATATATGTTTATGGTAGATTAACTGTTATTTTATTTGTCAGTTTGATGTGATGTGTATTGGTGTGGAGAACGGAGTTGCATCACTCACTTGCGAGTGCTCTGTGATTTTCTCCGCACGGTGTGTTTGTATAATGGATTATATATATACATGTATGTTACTTGTTTGATTGCAGGATTGTAGGTACATGACACCGACTCCACCTAGTTACTCAGGTCTGAGTGTGTCAAGACTCAATGAAATTGTTGATTGGGAGGCAGTAACAAGGTTCATCCTAGTCTAGTCTTAAACCCAGTCACAGTTTGTCATCAGTTTAAGTCTGGTGTCTTTGGTGGTTTTGTTTGCATTTGATTGGTTTATTTGTTATGAAAGACAAATTTTGTTAAATTAATGATAGATTAAAATTCTTTTAATTTAATGTATATTTAAATTAATTTTAAATGTTGAAAATAAAGCTTTACATTTTATTTAATTAATTAATTAGTTTATTTGGTTAAGTAATTTAATCACTGAGATTAAAATTATTTAATTTAATTAATTAATTAATTAAATTAAAGTTACTTTAATTGTGTGAATAGATTAAATTTAAATTAATTGTTTTGTGGGAAATGGTATTTTAATTGTTAAATAAATTAATTAAATAAGGAAAAGGGAAATTGTATTTTGAATTTTTGAATTTTTGAATTCTTTAATATGCATTGGATTCTTGAAAAAGAAGAAAGAAATATTTACCCGTAAGTTTGTTGGAAGATATTTTCTTCTTGACATGTGTGGTAGTTAAATTAATTGCTTCTTGTTGAGGATTCTCTCGGAAGATATTATGTGTTTTGGAGAAACAAAAAATTACTTAACGGGAAAGGAAAAGAACAAGGTTCTACTAAAAAATATATTGATTTGTGTAATTTTGTGACTTCCTCTATGATTTGCAAAATATTTCTGGAAGTAGTCTTGGAATTGTCTCTGTTTAGTATTTGTTTTCTTCTAGATATTAGTTTTCTGGAGAAGCTTTGGAGGATTGCACGCAGCAGGCAAACAAAGTTTCTCTTCTATAGCCAAGTATTATTTTCAAAGCTTCAGGAGTACAGGTATTTTCCTATGTATTTATATTTTTCTACTTTGGAAAAGATTGTTTGTGTAAATAAATTTTATATTACCTATAGAAGAAATTTTATTTTGTTAAAATCCTTGTTCTTTTTTTAAAAAAATTGTTTACTATAATCTTTCTGTAAGGATTTGTTGTTTTCTGTGTAAATTTCAAGAAATCAAGGATATATAGTGAAATCAGAGAAAACAATAGAAGAAATTCAAAAGAAAACAGATGTATGCTCTGTAGATTTGTAAAATAATATTTCTCTGATATTTGGTGAAAAGAAGCCTCTGAAAGATCTTACCGGTAAAGAATATTTGGAGTATTTGAGTAATTTAAATTATGAAGGAAAATTTTTATTTTTGAAATCAAAATTAAAACCCTCTGGAAATGAATTAGAAATTGATTGAGAGAAAAATTGTGTATACTGCTAAAATTTTCAATTTCCTATTAAAAAGCCCTGTTGAAAATATATGCTTGATTTTAGTATTTTATTCTTTCATTTAATTGTGTATATATATATATATTTATATATATATTCATATATAAATTGAATTGAAAAAAAATTACATTCTTTGTGACTATATTTTGAAATCGCCGTATAGGCGAATTAGCTCTTGTTATTTTATTTAAAAAAAAAAAAATGAAATCGCCGCTTGGGCGAAGCTCGGCGAAGTTTGTCTGAGATTTCTTTTTTTTTAAATAATAAAGATTTTTTTTTTTTTTTGAATGGGGCCGCGGGGGTTACAGTCTCCAGCTGACACCCAACAGGGAGACGCTGTGGAGGGTAGTGCATGCATTGTCGCCCACAGCTGAGCCCTATAGGGAGGGCTACAGAGGCAGCCCCACCCACAACAGCCATGGCTATGAGGCCGTGGTAGGGTAGGGGTTGTGTAAACAGCTAGCGAAACACTAAAGCAAATGCTTAATGAGTAAAACATATTTCGATTTTGTTTAATATAAATTTAAATTGTTAATATATGTATATATGTAAATATATATAAATATGTATATATATTTATATATGTATATATATATATATAATTATATTTTATAGTTTCAGGAAATAATTAATTAATTAATTGAGGATTATTTATATAGATGTTTGTAAATGCATAAAGATAATTATTATCAAACAATAAAATTGGAAAGAGAAAATTGATATTTATTTTTGTGTAATTGAGAAAACCATGATTAGATTAATTGATTCAATTTCCTTTTTAAAATTGTTTGAGAAAAGAATTGAAATCAAGTTGATGTATTTTCATGCTAAATTTTATTTGTTTTGATTGGATTCAGTAAATCCTAATATTATATGTTTATTAACCCCAGGTGATTTGTTTTAAATTGAATTTTCTCTTTATTGGGCAAATTGGGAATGTATTAGAAACACAAGTCTTCCGGATTAGTTTGTATAATGAGGGAGTTGTTATGGTTTAAATACAATCCTTTAGTGGACTGGGGTAGTGCACATGGTTATGCATGGTGTTTAGACACCTAGTTTTATGAATAAAAATTTGATGTCCGTAATGATGTGTTTGGTCTTATATGTTGATTCTTGTGCACCTTGTTTACATTAGTTAGTGAACTTAGATTCTTTGTGTTATTTTTAGGGGAGTGGCTCTGTGTGAGGGCCGACACACAAAGTGGTGTCTGGGTAACTCATATAGAGTTAGTAAGTTAGTGAAAACTAAATCAACACAATGGGTATTCTAAAATATTTAACTAGATTAATAAGCCTCACTTATAGACTTGAGGGCTAGTTCAGTCTTGAGAATAAGTTGAGAAGGCTTTGAATGGAAAATCAATATCTTGTTATTTTAAAAGATATTCGATACCGCAACAGTTTGCATGAGGGGCCAGGTTTCATAAGAGGTTGCTAGGGTAACCCAAGTTGGGGGTCAGAACCTAGGAAGAAACACCAGGGTAACCTATGCAACATTGTGATGAAACTCCACCTAAAATAACAGTTACCTTGTGAACTGAGCATGTTCGATTATCCTAATTATGGAAGCAATGTAACCAATAAGTTAAGTTTGTACTTGTGTGATTTTTCTTTGATTTTACTTGTGTCTAGGGTTTGTAGGTTATGTCTAGGGAACCTTATTACTATCTCCTAGCACAAGGGGTGGACCTACGAGTACCACATGGTTGGGTGGAATGTACACCTTACTCTGTTGGGTCCCCAGTTCTTGATCGTGAGCTTCATGGATGGAGAGCTCGTACTTGGATATATGTGTACTTCCTTAATTGTATCATTGAAAATCTTGTATTTGTAACATTCCTCAATTGTTATGAGGTGAACATTTGTAATATGTAATTGTAAACTATTATTTGATCTACCTCATATGAAGAATGAGTATTGTAATGTCATTTCAAATGCAATGTAAGAATCTTATTTGAACTTTATACTTTCATGGATGGAATTCAAATGTTATGCAATGTTTACTTTTAAGTTTATGTTATCTAAATACATGCAATGCTAAATACTAAAGTCATCTATGGGATTCTCAAGTAGTGTGTCATCGCATAACTTAGACAATGTATGCAACTAATAAAGTTAATATTAATACTTTAAAAAAAATTATTACACTTTCTTAGACAAATGCATCTTTCCTTAGGTTACAAGACGGGGCATTATAGGGCCAAAGAAACTTTCAAATGAATACAATCATTGTGAGTAGAAGTAAGGCCGAATTCCTCAACCCTACCAACATCCTCACTGCCTGTGCGCAAATGGGAGTTTGCGAATCAGTTTGGGATATTGATGAGAGCATATAGGAAACTACAACCCATGCCAATATGAAATATTTTGAATGATTTACAAGGTATGAAGTTTTGCAAAAAGAAAAAAATGGAAGCATACACCAAGCACATAAATCATTTGACAACAACAACGTCGATGATAAATGGTTGAAGCAATGGTCATTGTTAAATGTTATAGTTGCAACTAACATAGTAAAACATTGTATACAAAATATGGAGGCATATACATGGCCTGTGAACTATTTAACAAAATACCTAAATAGAGATATTGTTCCATGGTATGGAATTGTGATTACAAGGGATCACACAAAATGTAGTGTTTGAGAAAGGATTTTAGAATCTTCTAAGCGGGTGCAATTCACCTATGTGGAGCCAAATTCCATGACCTTTGCTAGCATCCTTCTCATTGCCTTGGTAACATTATTGTGCAAAGATTAATGTAATGATTGCAGAGCATGCATGGTGAATGAAAAGCAGACAAGGTGTTTTGACTATTGGACAATATGCACAATGTGGCATCCATTCAAGTCAAATTTATTTCAAGTCTTATCCAAAGATTCAAATACAAGTTCAAAAGATGGAAAGCATTGAGATTTGAAAAATGAAAGGCATCGGAGTATTAAATTTGTATTAATTTTCAGAATTAGTTAAATATTATTCATTAACTAGTTTTATAAATTGATTAATCTGTTTTATTTTTTTTGGTTTTCAGGCACTTTTAAGGCTGAAAAGATAATGGATTGGGAGGAGATTACAAAACTGATGTGCAAAGGAGGAAAGCGGATATTTTCTGAAGAGATATTGAAACTGGTAGTAAATTGAATGTATGGTGGGCCCACTTGAGTTTATTTCTAGAAAGAATGATGTTGTTCATCATGCAAAAAGGATAGACTCAAGGTTAAACTAGAGGTTGCAATTATGAACTGGAAGCTGCAAATGTAACTGAAAGATGCATCTGTTAACTGAAGCTAAACTGGAGCTGAAACATGAGATTGTCTTTATGGTGATTGCATTCACACAAAAGCTACAACTTTTGATGACTGGTTTTTGGAGGGAATCGTGTAAATGATTGATCTATTAATTGTAAAATAAAGCTCATTGTAGATATTGAGACACTTAGGGAAAACAATTAGAAGTTATATAAGTTAGCTAATTAGAGTTAGCAGTAGAATAGATAATGGAGTTTTCTTCATTTTTAATTAATGGAGTCAATTTGAGGATATTGGTTTTTGTACACTAGTGGACTTGCTAGATTTGCAAATGTTGTTTATCTATTTTGCAATAATAGAAGCAACCAGACTTAAACCTACTTTAAGTTGTTCTCTGGAATGGTGTTCATTATGTTAATCATTTGATTTGGAATCTTTCAAGGAATGAAGTTTTATCTTTTGTTTTGTTAAAAAATGGTGATTTGTGATCTACTATTAAAGTTTGCACTGTGAATGAATGTCCAGCTTTGTATTGATTACAGGTTGATTTGTTTTGTAGTTTAATTTAGGAATTTGTTGAAAAGTAACAAGTTTAGTTAACTAAATGAATCAACATTCTTTTCTCTCCTGTGTCCCTAATCTATATTTTGCCCTTTTTTTATATACCCCCTGGTTAGAGTAGGTTTAGATAGAAATTTGATCTTGTAGCAATCAAGAAGCTTAATAACCAGCAGGCCCCTTGAATATTACAACCTCATTGACTGCTCAACGAAATAGCATAGTTTAGAACCAACTACAAAGACCTTGGAAGATAGGTGGTTTTAGATCAATTATCTTTTTCAAGAGAATTAGAGTAGAAATATTTTGTTTAGATTTTTTTGTGTCAATTAGGCCATCAATAGAGCTAGCCCTAGAAGGAGGGCCCTTGAGCAATTTTGCTTTGTTGTATGGGAGTGGGTTAGATCTTGGAAAATCCAACTCTGACGAGTAGCCCTTTGTGTATACCTAGATTTATTCATGAAATCCCTAATCACATGTATGATAGGCTTCCTTTATTTTTCCCTAACAGTGGAAAAAATGCTTCTAAACATGCCAATATTTGTAGGGATTTAGTCATTTTTCTCTAGATTTAGCATGAGGATCTCATATGTTAATTGTTTTTCAAAACACTTCAAGGAACAACGAGGCAATGGTATGTTAATCTACCACCAGATTCTATTTTTTCATGGATAGAGTTAGAAATATTATTCCTAGATCAATTTGATCCTCATGCATGTGCACCACACCCATCACATGAATTTGTAGCTACGAAAAGGATACCACTAGAACCCATTTACCAATTCAATCACAAGTTCTTATTTGTGTATCAAATTTTTCAAGCTTTAAATGTGGTTATTGATGATCATATCCTAATAGAACATTATTATTGGGGTTTGAACCCTCCATTTACAATAAAAAATAGACGTTGTGGTGAGACTACATCCCTACATGATGCATTGAACAAAGTTGTCTTATTGGCACAATCTGGACATGACACGAGAAATTTGGGTAGCCAAAATAAGGTTTATAATCCTCTTGTGCTTGAAAATTTCCATCCTTTTCAGCCTTACGTAGGTTTACCCACCATCCCTACCCAAATGCAATCATTCTCACCAAGCAGCTACAACCTTCCTAATCTTCCAAGCACCAAGTTTTCCAACACTTCATATCAAGTCAATCACACACAAGAACACTATAAGAACCTATCTCTGCAAAATCCAACCACAGAGGTAAGTATTCCACTTTTCAATGAAATTGTAACTATATCGTCTCTTTTCGGTCATACTCCTACACATAATGCATTGGATCATGATGAAGTTGTAAATGAAAATTTGATGAGCAAGTATATCATTTTGATGTTTTGTTTGACAAAGAGTATGAAATGGATATAAAGTTAGAGCATAAGTAAAATATTAGGTTAGTATCTAGTTTCATTGGAAATGTTAATACTAATGATGATATTGAAAGAAATGAGATATCAACATAGGACTGTTGTCATGAGAAATCAACAATACCTTCCAATGCTTTGAACTACTCTTCTAAACAAGATGAGAATTGGTGTGATGAGGGATGGAAAAAGGATCATGGTTCATGTTGGCTAGATATCCCACGTATGCAAAATTGAATAAGGGAGAAGTTGGAAGAATTAGGAGATCTGAATCTATCAGAACTTGTTAGGCCAAATGGATGTAGGATACATCAAACAGATCAACATTCTTAGATGGATTGCCATGTTTTCCTTGGTAGGATGGAGTTATATTTCAAACATCTAATCATTGTTGAAGGAATACTTATGGAGGATCCCTAGAATACTTGTCCACTCAATGAGGGAGATAAAACAATTTGCACACATGAAAATGATAAGGACTCCATCTGTAATGATGAGAGTAACTATGAGAACATGTTGAGTTCCTCCCTATCATCTGATGAACTTGATCTTGACATCAAGATGGATTCAACAACTAATGAAGCATCTCTACCTTGTGCAAATCTTCTCAATATGGAAAAAAAATTTATTGATGCATTCATAGGTTCTTTTATGATGGTGGACATGGAAGAAACACCCTATGACAAGTTAACACAAAAAAATGACTCTATTGATCTAAATAATGAATATACTAAAACAAAAAACAATGTACTTCTGGATAATATTGCAAATGAATCTCATGGACAAGGACAAAAATTTGAATGCCAAGAATATTCTTTGAAAGAGGAAGGTCAAATGGGTTTGCAGATTCACCAAGTGTTGCCTGATGATCAAGTACATCAGATTTATGTATGTCAAGAAAATAGATTGGATTTTGATGGTAATCAGAATATTGAAATGAATGAGTTTAGTGTTTTATTTCAGCAAGGAATGCATGATAAGATTCAGCTAGATGAAGAAAAACAATATCAAGCGGACTATCAATCTAGCCTACTCCAAAGATTGAACCACTTCACCATGATAAAGATAACCAAATGGGGGAGTATCCTCTTATCTTTTATCCTATTTATTCAAATGTGATGTTTGTAGAAAGTCCTTGCTTAGCATGCACTAGTGAATTTGATCTTAACAGTGATGAGCTTGATGTTGACTTGCACATTCTAGTTGATATGAAAAAACATGAACTAAATAAGTGTTTTCCCAGATTTGACTCCATGCATTCAAATGAGTTATTTGAAGAAAATCATAGTGTAACATGTACCAATATTTTTTCCACTAATGGTGATGAGTTGAATGTTGATTTTCAAATTCTTTTGGGTGACATGTTTGAAGAGAGTGCTAGTAGTAATACTTCATTTCTACACGAAAAGGGTTTGCAAACCTTTCAAGTTGACGACATTGGTGATTTGTTACTTAGTCCTTCTGAGGAGATCTAGAATTTTTTTTAATTTTTTCCCAAGATGAATATAGAGAAGTTGGTAAATGGATATCCCAACTACGAAACAAATCTCACTTTAGGTGATCCATGTAGGGTTCTTCCTTTTGGTTCACATCCTGAGGTAAGTTGTTCTGATCTCTTGCTGGTCGGAAGGATTGCCAAGTCAGGTAAGGAAGATGTTGAACAAATTGCTTTAGAGGTTGGTGAAGGTAAAGATTTAACTGATGATGTTTGTATTTTGGAAAACATGATTGAAGTTAATGGTCCATGTGAGATAAAATACACTAGTTTGTTGTTTGAAGCAAGTAATGATAGGGATATGCATGTAAATTTTAAATCTTGTTGTGACCTCTTGAATAATAATGATGTGCCCCTAATGGATGCCCTTTATGTTGACATGTATGAATTGGAGAAAAATGGAGTGTTGTTCCATGAGCTGAGACCTCGTGAGAGGAATATGTACAACACAAGTTTTCATTAGCAACTAAAGGTCTTCTAAATCAGGTGGTGTCCTTTCATCATCCTATGTATTTTAATGATTTTCAACTTTTGATTATGATGTTGGGGACAATAAAATGTGTTTGTGGGTAAATCATGACAAGGCTAAGAACCCGCAACTATTAATATTTCAAACTTTATACCTTCAGAATGAATATACTACACAAACTTTACATTTCTAAGTATAAAGATAAATTTTCTAGATTCAGAACTACACCTAGCAAGATAAGATTGTTGTACATAATGAAAAATCAATTGAGTCAATGTACAAGTTTTCATTGTTTTGTGTTTTCTGAGTTCTATTTTGGAGTTAGTTTAGGATTAGGATTGGTTAGTGTTAGTTTCTTTTTTTTGTGTCCTCTTGTTTTTGTTTTGTTTCCAGGTTTTTCTGTTTCTCTTTTGCTTTTGATCTTTTGTTGTTTGTTTGTTGTTTTTTTTTCTCGTTTTTCTATTTTGGTTTTGTTGGATCATCCCTTTGTTTGTTTTGGTTTTTTCTTTTTCTTTTTTGTTTGTTTTGTCCTTTTATTTTATGTTTCTATTGTTGTGTCTTGGGGTGATTTCTATTTTTCTCTATTTCAAAAGACGAAGTGGTTATTCAATGTATGTTGAAGATACTAGGAGAGAATTTGGTTTAGGTATTTTTAGGTATGTTTGTGGAAATTGTTTGTTTCATGACTTGTGTCTTGTGTTCTTTTTATATAATGGTTTGAAAGGTTAAAAACAAACAAATATATTGTAAGAGATCTCATAAACCACAGTTGAATCTATCACAAAATAGATAAGAACATTTTTTCTACATAAAATCCCATTTGTCTCTCAGTGACTTTATTTTAGATCTGGGTGAAAAATCCAAATCCTAACACTATCATGAGGTCCATTGTAGTTCTTAACCCCAATTTTTATATTGCTAAATTTGAGTATTGAGAAAAGCTAATAAATAATTTCTTTAGGAAAAGCTTATAAAATGAGAAGAAAAGAGAATCATTGAATAATGAAAAACTCAATACAAGAAGGGTAATTCAAGAATCTCTATTGGGGCTATGGATGCCTGACTAGCAGTAGAGAAATACTTTGAGAGAACTAGATGTATCTTCGTTAGGGCTATGCATTCCTATTTGGTAGCAGAGCAATACCCAAGATATCATTGCACGACAGTCATAGGGATTCAACTTACGTAGCTTGAATCTTGAATATAGTTGTTTAAGAGTAGAAGGAGATTTTACTAAAATAGATGCACAATACATGCACACACTCAGACTCGAAGTGGTTAATGTTGATTTACATTTTGAGATTCCAAATCAACCTTTTTTTCCTTAACTAATCATACTTGAAGTTTTAAATGTTCATGAACCAGAGGTTTTGGGTGATTGAATTCTTTAGTGTCTTGAAAATGGGTAAACCATTTTCCTAGTCGAATCACCATTTTTTATGCTTTGCATAACCACCATATTTTAATTTTTGATCAAAATGGGTCCCCCTTGTCTTTGTTTTGTCCTTGGTGCTTTTTCTTGGGTCTTAGGAGTTATTATTTTTTCTCCTAAGTCCTTGTTCCTTTTTTTTGGTGAAAGCGGAGCCAGAATGGAAACTAGACTTAGAACTTTGTAAAGATTCCAAGTTTGGATTCAGTTCTAGTCCTGGTCCTACCCTTGCCTTGTTAGTTTTCTTTGTCTTTTTGGTTTTCCTTGCACTCTTGGGTTCGCTTCTCCCTTGAGTTGTCTTTTGTTTGCTTGTGTTTTGTTTTCCCCCTATCAGAAGCGGAACCAAAAATAGAACCAAACTTGGAACTTTGCAAAACATTTTGGATCCAATTTTGATTCTGATCCTGATCTCATTGGTTTTCTTTGTGTTTTATCCCCATTTGTGTCTTGTTTTGTATGGGCTTCATTATAGTCCCACTGCCCTTTTCTTTTTGTTTCTCATTTTTCTTGGGTTGGTGTTTGTTCCTCTGGCGGGAGTGGAACCGGAATTGGAACCAAATATGGAACTTTGCAAAAGGTTCTAGATCTAGTTTTGGTTCCAACTCTGTCCCCATTCCTTTGTTGTTGTCTTCCTTGCCATAGGTCCGAAACCAAAACTAAAATGGAATGTGGAGGTTTATCATCAAGTTCCTGGTTCTAGGATGGCTTCATTTCCACCCTAACTTGGCTTCACTCCCACACTGGAATGGTTCCTCTTTTGCTGCCACACTCATCTAGTCCCAATCCCACAAGTCAAAAGGGAAATAAGGTGCATGAAACATTTGACAACGTTTCTCAAGGTGATGTCATATCTTGGAATTCCATGATTGTGGATCTTTCCAAGAGATAAACATTTATGAGAATGGGAAAAAGAGACTTTCAAATGAATACAATTGTTGTGAGCAGAAGTGATGCAAAATTCCTCAACTCTACCAGTATCCTCACTGCCTGTACACAAATAGGAGCTTGTTAATCAATTTGGGATATTGATGAGAGCATACAGGGCACCTAAGGCCCATTCCAATATGAAATATTTTGAACAATTTACAAGGTATGAAGGTTTGCAAAAAGAAAAAGATGGAAGCATACACCAAGGACATGAATCATTTGACAATGACAACGTTAATGATAAATGGTAGAAGTAATGACTTTTGTTAAATTTTGTAGTTGTAACTACTGTAGTAAAACATTACATACAAAATATGGAGGAATATACAAGGAGTATGAACTATTTAACAAAATGCATCAACAAAGATATTGTCCCATGGTATGGAATTGTGATTACAAGGGATCACACAAAATGTAGTGTTTGAGAAAGGCTTTTAGAAACTTCTAAGTGGGTGCAATTCGCCTATGTGGAGCTAGATTCCATGACCTTTGCTAGCATCCTCCTCACTACCTTGGTAACATTATTGCAAAGATTAATGTAATGATTGTAGAGCATGCATGGTGAATGAAAAGAAAACAAGGTGTTTTGACTATTGGATAGTATGCACAATGTGGCATCCATTCGAGTTAGATTTCTTTTAAGTATTATCCAAAGATTCAAATACAAGTTCAAAAGATGGAAAGCAGTGAGAGTTGAAAAACAAAAGGCATCAGAATATTAAATCTATATCAAGCATGATTTTAATGTTGTTTTGTTTTAAAGTAACATTAACTTCAAAGAGGATTTAATTATTCTTTCAAACTGGTAATGAAAAGTTTAATTTCATTTAATTATATGTTAGATATTTAATTAATTTTCAAAATTAGATAAATATTATTCATTAATTAATTTTATAAATTGATTAATGTGTTTTATGCTTCTTGGTTTTCAGGTACTTTTGAAGGCTAAAAAGATAATGGACTGGGAGGAGATTACAAAACTGATGTGCAAAGGAGGAAAGAGGATATTTTCTGAAGAGATATTGAAACTGATAGTAAACTGAATGTATGGTGGGCCCACTTGAGTTTATTTATAGAAAGAATGCTATTTCTCATCATGAAAACAGATAGAGTCAAGGTTAAACTAGAGGTTGCAATTATGAATTGGAAGCTGCAAATGTAACTGAAAGATGCAACTATTAACAAAAGCTAAACTAGAGCTGAAATATGAGGTTGTCTTTATGGTGATTGCATGCACACAAAAGCTACAACTTTTGATATCTAATTTTTGGAGGGAATTGTGTAAATGATTGATCTATTAATTGTAAAATAAAGCTCATTGTAGAGGGTGAGACACTTAGGAAAACTAGTTAGAAGTTATATAAGTTAGTTGATTAGAGTTAGCAGTAGAATAGATAATGGAGTTTTCTGCATTTTTAATTAATGGAGTCAATTTGAGGATAATGGTTTTTGTACACTAGTGAACTTTCCAGATTTGTAAATGTTGTTTATTTGTTTTGCAATCGTAGAAGCAGCTAGACTTAAGCATGCTTTAAGTTGTTCTTTGAAATGGTGTTCGTTATACTAATCATTTGATTTGGAATATTTCAAGGTATGAATTTTTTATCTTTTCTTTTGTTCAAAAATGGTGATTTGTGATTGTTGTTAAAGTTTGCACTGTTAATGAATGTCCAGCTTTGTATTGATTATAGGTTGATTTTTTCTACAATTTAGTTTAGGAATTCCTTGAAAAGTAACAAGTCTGGTTAACTAAATGAATCAAAATTCTTTTCTCTCTTGTGTCCCTGATCTATCTTTTTCCCTTTTTTATATACCCCCCGGTTAGAGTAGGTTTAGATAGAAATTTGATCTTGCAACAATCAAGACACTCAATAGCCAACAATCCCCTTGAACATTACAGCCTAATTGACCACTCAACAAAACAACATAGTTGAGAACCAACTACAGAGACCTTGGAAGATAGGTGGTTTTAGATCAACTATCTTTTTCAGGAGAAATAGATTAGAAATATTCTGTTTAAATGTTGTGTCAATTTGTCCATCCACACCCTTCGACCTCAAAGTAAACAAGTGATTGACTTATCACCATCCAACCAACTAGCAAAGGGAAAGAGTTTGTTTTGAGATCTTGGAGGGCAATGAATTTTGATTCCAAGGTCCTTTTTTGTATGCCTATATGGCTTTTTTGGACATAATTTGTATTGCATATATTTTGAAATTATATGCCTATATGTAATTCTTGTAAGCTTACATGGCTATTTTGTATATATTTTATACTTATATCAACATATATTGATGTATTCCTACATGGATATTTGGTTAATACAAATATTTTTTATTGATGGTGTCTATATTTGCATTATAAATCCATGTTTCAATAGATATGAGCTACATGTATTCAAGTGTATGCTTTACAACTTATGTGTATACTTTGTGACTTATGTGTATTCCAATGTATACTTTGTGACTTACATGTTTTCATGTGTATACCTTGTATTCATACATATACTTTGTATTAATGTGTATACTATGTATTCATGCATATACTTCAAGGCATATTTGTATTTGAGTACTTGTGCTTCACTTATTCATTTGTATACTTGTTAATTGGTTAGCCCTAGAATTGGTCATTGTTTTCCTTCATGGATTGTCTTGAATATTTATTAATTGATGCTAAACAACTTTATTAGTTGATGTTAAACATTTTCAATATTTCCAAAAATGATTCACCAATGATTTATTATTGAGTTATGTGATAATTCAATATAGAATCTAAGGAAGAATTTAAAAGGGATAAAGCTAGGAGGAGAGGGAAGATAGATATTTATAGTTTAACCTATTGTACCTTCTCTATAAAACCTCTAATGGATCTTGTATACTTTTCTATTCCATTTTCTACTTTTAATATCCCATTTTCATAAGTGGATCATCACTTCTCTCAATTTTTTCCCTTCTCCTTTTTCAAATCCTCACCTCCACTTGTGGCATTCTAAAATAAGTTCTAGTTTATGGTGGGAACCTACTAAGATTCAAAGGAGTCATTATTTTTCCCCTTAGTTTTCTTAGGTGATTTTATTATTTCTTGGATGGTTACAATGTATTTGATAGTTAATTTTATGGAGATGGAACCTATCATTCTTTTTAGTAGGACATTTTAGGTAGATTCCTCCTCAATAAGAGCTAGAGTTAACTGTTTCTTTTGTTTTCTTTGAAATACTAATTGAAGTGGGGTCAGGATACTTTTAAATGGAATATATGGTTGAATAGATGCATAGGTTGTCAATTTTTCTAGCACTAAATTTACCTATGTAATTAGCTACTTGGTTTGGAAACTTGGAGGTTTTTTATTTTTGCTCCTTTTTCACCACCAAATGATATTATTGTTATTTCACTTGTGTTTGAGGCTTTTTTCGGGTGAAGGAAAAGGTAGGATTGAAATGATCCTTCTCATATATTTCATCACATTTATTACCCAAGGAAAAATGACTTGGTTTTTCCACCATGTGTCCAACTTCTTGCCCATATTTTCACCAATTACTTATTCTATATTCACTCCAATCTAGCTTCTTCAAGGAATTCATTTTTTAATTATAGGTGATATGCAACAAATTTCTTCTACAACATTTGATATGATTGTGAAGGAGTAGGAATAGGGGTTGTAATATCTCATGTATCAACATATATTTATACCTCTTCTTTGGGATATTTTTATCTTCTACTTATGGTTGAGGCTCTAGTGTGAACTTATTAACATCATTGTTCTTGATTATCTTTAGCTAGGTAATAAGCCACCATGTGGGCTCATATTTCAATTGACCTATGATTAGGTTTAGCTATAAATATTTCAATTTTTTTTCTAGAATCTTGAATATTTTTTATGAAGGCACAACCCGAGACATAGAAAATAACCCACAAATAAGAGAATAATTTTATTATTCAAAAAATGGAACTTCTTACATGCAGAGGATCTCAATCCCCAAGTTCTACAACACATGCAAGTTACAAAAAGCTACAGAACAACCCTTTCGCAATATGTGAGCTTGTCCCCAAAAAGTTACCCAAAAATTAGAAACCCACCCATAAATAGAGCTCCCCTTTAGTTTGGAGCCAAAACAACAATCAATTTTGAGTTTAGGTGGTTTGGCGCTGAAAAATTACAACTTGAAGTTCAAATTTCAAAAGAACATTAGCAATTGTAATTTCTAGAAAGTGCGCCAACTTCCCGAGGCCATAACTTTTGATTCGGGGCTCCAATTCACGAACCGTTTGAACCATTGGAAAGGTCTCGAAGTCAAGAACGTGCTCAAAATTTTCTACGCTGATTTTGTTAAGTTTTGGGGCTGATCCGGGAACTCTAAGTGCCTCAAATCTAACTCAGAAGATTTTTAGGTGCAAATCTAGGAAACTAAAACTGCAATATCTTTCCACCCAAGAATAGAAAATAAAAACTATAAATTGAGAATTTCATTATGATGAAAAGGGCATCCAAAAATGTAAAAACATCTAAAAATTGAGAAACTTGAAATTTAACTAGATTTTTAGGTGCAAATCTAGGAAACTAAAACTGCAATATCTTTCCACCCAAGAATAGAAAATAAAAACTATAAATTGAGAATTTCATTATGATGAAAAGGGCATCCAAAAATGTAAAAACATCTAAAAATTGAGAAACTTGAAATTTAACTATTTTTGGGTGATGCAAGATTGCAATGGATGCTCCTGTATTAGACACCCAGGGTAATTTGAGAAGTGACCCTATCACGTCTCAGATGGTGGAGGAAAAACCTAAATAGTCAACCTCTACCTTAGGCGACCAAGATGAATCTTCAACAGGCCTTCCTTTTCATTTCACCAGATATTCTTCATACTGCCTATTCTTGGTACTCCTTCCCACACGACTATCTAGGATTTCTTCAATCTTCTCCTTTTCCTCCACACTTTCTGGGTAAATCTCCGAATTCCACACTATTCCACTCTGTGCCACCTTCATGATACTCTGTCAAATCACACAGGAAATGTTGAATCCATCCAGCAACTCTACCTCATATGCATTCCCTGAATCATGCCTCTTCAAAATTTTACAAGGACCGAACTTCTTCATCTTCAATTTGTTATATGTTCCCACTGGAAACCTTTCTTTCCTCAAGTGGACCATCACTTCATCACCAATCTGAAACTCCTTATACCTCCTCTTCTAATCAGCCTTAGCCTTATATTACATAGTCATCTTGTTAATATGTTCTCTTACCTTCTCATGTATATCCTTGATGTGTTCTACAAAATCTTTGGCTTCAGCACTTATTTTCTTCTCTTGGTCCATCTTCCTCAATTCAAGGTTGTTCTGGGGCTACCTCCATACACAATGGAATGGTGATCTACCAGTGCTTCTGTTGACAAGAATTGTTGTAAGAAAATTCTACCTAGGGTAAGATCAAGTCCCATCCCTTGGGTTTATCTCCTACCAAACATCTCAGTGGATTACCCGATTCACTGGCACAACCTTCTATCTACCCATCTGTTTGTGGATGGTGTGCGTAAGTGAACTTCAACTCTATCTTTACTTTCTTCCACAAGGTCCTCCAAAAGTACTTCACAAATTTGGTATCATGATCCGAAACAATACTCTTTGGTAGACCATGTAGTCTCACCACCTCTTTGAAGAACAAGTCAGCAATGTGGACTGCATCATGGGTCTTTGACATGGAATGAAATGTGCCATCTTCGAAAACCTATCAACCACCACAAAGACTGAATCATTCCCTCATTGTGTCCTTGGCAAACCAAGAACAAAGTCCATACTTATATCCTCCTATGGCCTCTTTGGTACAGGTAAGGGCTGATATAAGCCTGTATTACGGCTCACTCCTTTAGCCATCTAACATATCCTCATGACTTTGTACAAACTTCTTCACATCTGTGACAACTGAGGCCAATAATGCTCGCGGATAATGGCAATGGTCTTATCTAGAACCAAAATGTCCCGCCATTCCTCCACTATGCTTCTCCTTTATCAGGTTTCCCTCATGGAACTCCTCGGGATACACAATTGACTTCCTTTAAATAACATGCCATCCTAGATTATGAAATCCAACCACCTTGTCCTGTCCCAACAGGCTTGCAAGCTTTCCAAGCCTCTGCAAAATTAGGATCTTCTTATAGTTTCTTAAGTTCATTGAACCCAACCAATTCAATCTGCATCTTTGTCATCAATGTATGCCTCCTACTTAAGGCATCTACAACCCTATTTGACTTCCCAATCCTATGTTTCAAAACAAAGGTATAACTCTGCAAAAATTCTACCCATTTCATATGCCTTTGATTTAATTTTCCCTGACTATTTAGATACTGCAAGGCCTGATGATCAGTATATAGAACAAATTCCTTCAACAACAAATAATGTCTCCATTTATTGAACGCTTGAACTATTGCATAAAATTCCTGATCATATACAAAATACTTTCTCTTGGCATCATTTAACTTTTCATTGAAATAGGCAATGGACTTACCTTCTTGGCTCAACACTACTCCAATGGCAAAACCACTAGCATCACAATCCACCTGAAACACCTTGTTAAAATATGGGAGGGCTAGAATAGGTTGCTCTGTCACCTTCTACTTCAACAATTCAAAACTTTTTGTCACTCCACTACTCCACTTGAATTCTTTTCTATCCCCTCTCATTGCTTCAATCAGGGGTCCATAAATACTACTGAAGTTTCTAATGAACTTTCTATAAAAACTAGCCAAACCATGGAAAGATCTCACCTCGGTAGTAGTTCTTGGGGTAGGCCATTCCAGAATAGCCTTCACCTCTCTCTAGATCCATCTTGAGACCTTCTCTGAGACAACAAACCCCAAGTACACTAACTCCCTCTTCCTAAAACTGCACTTCTTCAGATTAATCAACAATTTCTCTTCTCTTAACTTCTCAAAGGCTCTTGAATATGCATCAGATGCTCATCCAACGTCTTACTAAAAATCAAAATATCATCTAAATACACAATAACAAAACTTCCTAAAAATTCTTTTAGTACCTCGTTCATGAGCCGCATGAATGTGCTCGGTGCATTGGTTAGCCCAAAAGGTATGACTAACCACTCATATAGGCCCTCTTTGGTGTTGAAGGCAGTCTTCCATTCATCTCCCTCTCGAATCTGGATCTAGTGATATCCACTCTTTAGATCAATCTTTGTGAAGTACTAAGCTCCACTCAAACAGTCCATCAGGTCATCCATCCTTGGCAAGGGAAATCTGTACTTGATTGTTATCTTATTTATGGCTCAGGAATCTGTACACATCCTCCACTCCCCATCCTTATTTGGTGCTAGTACTGCAAGTACTGCACATGGACTCAAACTCTCCCGTATCAAACCCTTTCTCAACAACTCTTGAACTTGTTTGTTCAACTCATCATTTACGGTTGGAGTCATTTATGGCGCCTTATTTGCAAATGCTCGAGAATCAAGTCAATCTGATGATTGATCTTCCTTATTGGTGGTAAACCCTCAAGTACATTATCAAAAACATCCTAAAACTCATCCAACATCCCAAAACTTCTTTGGAACCTTCTCACTATCCTCCTTACTCCTCTAGGAATCATGCATAACACACGCTCATGCTTCATACCTTCTAAAAAATTTCTTCCATCTACATAACAAATTCTAGCACTCACGCATACCTTTTCTTGGTCTCCTTCAGGGGTTTCAACTTGTGAGAACCCCATCCTTTGTCAAGAATAAGTGTTTGCATAGCCATCATGTATAGCTCGCCTATCGGTACGCCCGCGCCTCCCCAACAACATGTGACATGCATCCATGGGATGATATCACTGAGTACCTCATCATGGTAGTCCCGATCTTGAACTTTACTAGCCTTTGCTCATTGACCAAAACTTTGTGGTCTTTTTGCAACCGGGCAATCAATATGGATCTGAGGGTGCTTTCCCTCTTCAACTTCAACTTTGTGACCATCTCCTGCGACACCAGTTCGGTGCTCCCAGCCCAATACATCCACAACATTTTCCTTCACACTTGCACCTTGTACGAAATGGATTCTTCCTCTGTTCTGGTTCTTTTCTCACCACGGGCTCTCCTAATCACTAGGGTTTCTCCCGCTTTTAGCATCATCTAAATGTTCAATTGGGCCTCCTCATGCATGTGCAACCCTTCCATGACCTTGGCCTTTTGTCCCTTCCTTGGTGTTGTGGAAATTCATAGGCTTCGATGCCCTTCTTCACCACTTTGGAAACCGCGTTGAAACCACCCCTTCCGGATCCTTGTCCATATCTCCCCTCATCCTCTACCTCTTTGATCACCATTGTTTTGATCTCATGAGGGTGGTAGAAGTTATCATTCCTTTGGCTTTGGGCTTGTTGCCACATCTTCACTTTTCTTTTCATCATCATTTTGGCTTCCTGAAGGTCTTCCACTACCCCTTCCTTTGACCTCCTCATCTTTTTGCTTGCCATCAAATCTTTTGTTCAACTTCTCTTCCACCTTTAGAACAAACTAATACACATCCTCAATAGTGGTCATTCTGACTAGACTTAACTCCTCCTGAATGCTCGGTCGTAACCCATTAAGATATTGGGCTACCTTCTCCTTATTGGCCTCTGTGTGGCCCGTTCTGATGATTATCTTGTGAAATTATTCAGTATATTCTTTCACAGATCTACTTCCTTGCTTCAACCCTTGCAATTTCTTCAACAAATCTAGCTCGTAGTCCACTAGTATGAACTGCTTCTTCAGTTTCTCTACCATGCAATCCCATCTGGTGATATTTCATTTTCCTCTTCGATTTCTTTCCAACTAGACCTCTTTCCACCAAATACTGGCATGGCCCTTCAGCTTCATTTTCGCAAACTTAACCCGATCTGGGTCCTCTATTTCCTCATACTCAAAATATTCTTCTAGCTTGTTGATCCAGTCGATCAACTCTTCCGGGTTTAGACTTCCGAATAACTGGGGACTTATGCTCTGGGTCTTTTCCCAATCTTCGAAATGACCCTTATTAGCCACATTTGGTCTTGATCAATTGCTTCTTCTTCCTCTTCTACATTTGAACCTTCTTCCTCTCCTTCATCCTCACTTTCCTCCCTCGGGTTTAACCCTCTTCTCAACTAATCTTGTAATGCATCAATCTGTCTCTGGAGGGCTGCCAATGCATCTCTTCCACCAACATTTCTTCCACATCGACCACCTCTAGCACCACCTCGCCTACCAGGCATCATTCTTGGAGGCATCTTTCTTGACCTTGACCCACAACCATGGTCCTGGTGCGAACTTCCTCACAATCGACGATCTGTCCACACCCTCAAGAAAACCTGCTCTGATACCACTTGATGAAGGCACAACCCGAGACACAGAAAATAACCCACAAATAAGAGAATAATTTTATTATTCAGAAAATGGAACTTCTTACATGCAGAGGATCTCAATCCCCAAGTTCTACAACACATGCAAGTTACAGAAAGCTACAGAATAACCCTTTCGCAATATGCGAGCTTGTCCCCAAAAAGTTACCCAAAAATTAGAAACCCACCCATAAATAGAGCTCCCCTTTAGTTTGGAGCCAAAACAACATTCAATTTTGAGTTTAGGTGGTTTGGCGCCGAAAAATTACAAATTGAAGTTCAAATTTCAAAAGAACATTTGCAATTGTATCTTCTAGAAAGTGCGCCAACTTCCCGGGGCCATAACTTTTGATTCGGGGCTTCAATTCGTGAACCGTTTGAACCGTTGGAAAGGTCTCAAAGTAAAGAACGCGCTCAAAATCCACTACACCAATTTTGGCAAGTTTTGGGGCCGATTCAGGAACTCTAAGTGCCTCAAATCTAACTCAGAAAATTTTTAGGTGCAAATCTGGGAAACTAAAACTGCAATATCATTCCACCCAGGAATAGAAAATAAAAATCATAAATTGGAAATTTCATTATGACGAAAAGGGTATCCAAAAATGTAAAAATATATAAAAACTGAGAAACTTGAAATTTAACTATTTTTGGGTGATGCAAGATTGCCCTTACACCACTGGATGCTCCTGCATCAATTTTCCTCTTTACAAAAACCATATTGTTAGAAGGGAAAGGAGGATAATTAAAAAATGTCTTTCCCTTGCTATACTTGACGATGTTCATACTATATTTTAAGAGTCATGTAGCCTTCTCATTTGTGATTAGAGACATAATAGAAATAAGAAATTTACCTAAATACTAATATTAATAATAATCAATTCAATGCAAGTATGAGATTCACATAGTAATTAGATCATAACCTCTTTGAGAATGAAAAGGTTTAGGCTTTCCTCAACTATTTTCACATCCATATGTTTTACATCTTTCATGCAATCATATGCTTTTGGTGTGAAAACTCAGACTTGTCAACTATCATATGAATATTTATCTTTTCCTTTATTTTGCATGCCATCATAAGGGATTAAGTCAGTTGAACATAGATTGGAGTGATTCGGAAAGTTATAGTGCAAAATAGGACCATTCCTAGCATAAACATACCCATCTGGACATGTTGGAATAGTTGCTTTGGTCATACGAGTTGCAAAACGAAAGTTGCACCACTTTGCAATTTTACATTGCTTACATTTGACAACCTTTTTCTCAACTGGAAAATTCATCACCATGAGAAAATTCCTCCAAGATAGAAAAACCAAGATATTTTATTATAGAGGTTCCCAACGTGATCCCATAACCTCATACAAAGACTTTGTAAGCATCATGGTTTATGAGTAATAGCTCGTCAAAGATTGTAGTCATTTTGCACTTTGGGCTCTTAAGGGATCGTGGTTGAACATAGCTCAGAGTGATTCAACATGTTTGGGTGTGAAATAGGACCATGTGTACCATAAACGTACCCATCTAGACTTGTTGGAATAGCCGGTTTGGTCATACGAGTTGCAGAACAAAAGTTGCACCACTTTGCAACTTTACACTGCTTGCATTTGACAACTTTTTTCTCAACTAAAAAAGTCATCACCATGGGAAAAAAACCTCCAATATAGAAAAAACAAAGAGATTTTATTGTAGAGGGGCCCAACGTGATCCCATAGCCTCAAATGAATAATTTTTAAGCGTCACCATTTCTAAGTAATATCCTGCCAAAGATTGCAATCATTTTGCAGTTTGGACTCTTAAGGGATTGAGCTAGTTGAACATAGCTCAGAGTGATTCAACATGTTTGGGAGTGAAAGAGGACCATGCAGAGTGTAAACATACCCATCCAAACATGTTGGAATATCCAGTTTGGTCGTATGAGTTGCAAAATGAAAGTTTCACCACTTTGTAACTTTACACTGCTTGTATTTGACAACTTCCTCAACTGAAAATTCATCACCACAAGAAAACACCTTCAAGATAGAAAAAAATGAGAGATTTTATTGTAGAGGGTCCCAACATGATCCCATAGCCTTAGACGAAGAGTTTTTAAACATCACAATTTCTAAGTAATATCCTGTCAAAGATTGTAGCCATTTTGCACTTTGGACTCTTAAGGGATTGAGTCAGTTGAACATAGCTCGAAGTGATTCAATGTGAAGGGCTACAAACTCAAAACCTATAGGGTGCCTAAGGACACTTGATATCACATGAGAACCACTAAGGGTGCCTCCAAATTATAAAAAATGATACCTCTTGAATTTGTACAGTGGTAAGATTTAGACAACCATTAATATTTACATTGTTTTGGTGATTTAGGAAATGAAATTCTCTTTACAAATCACATACCACTTTGCACAAGCATAAAAATGAAAAAAGAACTAAAATGAATGCTTAACAATGCTAAAAAAACACAAATAATTTCTATCCATTACAAAAAATTCCTTTTCTTGTTAACGTTCACCATTTGTAAATCTTTTACAACTCTTCGTAGATAACCTTTTCCTTGCATGCATTTGCATGGTTGAGAAAATTCCTCAAAAACATGACTCTTGAGGTCTTAAAATTAATTATTTTCCCTATTCACTTGATAAAGTACTACCCCTTTTTGAGTATATTAGACTTTATATTATTGTACTATGAAGTGTCCTTGCTTACTTCTATTGACTATCATTTGTATGACTATCCTATAATATTTATATGCAACTCATTATCTTTAAGACCTAAGGACTACCCTCTTGAATCATTATGGACTATCTTTCCTCTCTTAATTGCACTCCCTTTAACTAAGGTCTACAACCTTTTGTGCAATCTGCCATTAATGATTGTCTTCAATTCAAGTATGCCCTTATAACTCTTGTTCTTAAAATCTCATGTCTGTCATGAGATTGTTGCCCCTTTTATGACTGTGATCGTGCATAACTCGTAAAAAGTAATTGAAGCCAAAGGTACTAATAATACTTATGAGGATGAAAAATACAATATAGGTTAGCACTATGGATAACTCAAGGGTCCATTTAGTAAGGAGAAGTCAGAGGTAATCTTACGTAGAAATGTATAGTTTAGTAGGATTTCTCCTAGTCAATGAACATGTCACCATAGCTTCACAAGCCTTCCCCATATATACTTAACTCAACATATCCATATGTCACTAAGCCCAAGGTTGGGTATCAATAGGATATATCAGTAGGAAACCATAAAATTAGGAATCTATCATACTTGTAGTTATGCATATAATCCAAGGGTGGGTACCTTGTATCACAAGCTCAAGCATACACAAATTATATATTGGGTGTTTTCAAACAAGAATCACATACAAAATTCATTAACAAAGAAGTTTTCAAACAAGAATCACATATAAAATTCATTAAAAAGGATTGAAATGATTTGAAACTAAGCTCAATATGACCACAAGAAACATTAATAAGCTCATGAAATAATGCAATGACACACCTAATACTATTACCAATGTATTATGAATGAAAACACTCAAAAAATACTTACCAGACCACAACCTCAGCTATCATGATTGAATGAAATATGAACCCCTACACCTCAATCAACATAATCTAATGTACCTATTGCACCTTTTATTTTATATAGCAACATGAAATCATACAAAATGAGGCATGAATCACCAACAAGATCATGATATTATTAGACACAAACAAATAAGAATGAATACATAAGAAATCACATTTTTTAAGCTAACAAAGCATGACAAAAATTCATACAATATTTCCTATCTATAATGTGTAGAATTTTATGATGAACTCCTCAAACACCCCAAAATCACCTACAAGACAAAATAACTTACACCAGAGAGAAATGGAAAAAATATCATGCTATGATTAAGATGCAAGAATTCCAAACTAAATATGGAAAAGTAAATATGAAGCCTTGCTTATATAGGCATGGTTGAGATGTAGTGAGTAATATGATGTTTACATGTGTCATAATCTTATGACATGTGACAAATAACTAACTACTTAGGAAATAATGCTAGATAAGATAAGACTTCTAGAAAAAACAACTCATCCTTCAAGAAGGAATCTTATATCTTATGCAAACATGTAAACCTATCACCTAGTAAATGATACCTAGAAATATAATTAAATTCCTAAGTAAACTTATGTAAGTGTAATTAAATAATTAATTACACCAACACGATAGAATGGAAGAATAAGTAAATATTAAAATAAAGAATTCAAGTTAAAGAAAATAAGAAGTAAAGCATTGACATAAGTAAAATGTACATGTGAAAGGCACATATTTTGGTCAACACTAGAAGAAATTTGATACATCACCATGAAATTGGCAAGGTAGTGGGTTGTTTGATAAAATGGACCCATTTTTTCAAATAGCCCACTACCTTGCCAATTTCACCGAATTGGCAAGCTAGTGGCTGAAATTTGCAAAGTAGTGGGTTGTTTGAAAAAATGGGTCCAAGAAATGGGGTCTCATGGTCATGTACATCACTATGAAACCCCATTTCTTGGACCCATTTTTTCAAACAACCTACTAGGTTTCCAATTTCACCAAAATGGCAAGCTTGTGGGCCCACTACCTTGTCTATGTTACACATTGAACCAAAACATATAATTTTCCCAATATTCATATGTAAAATTTGAACCAAAACATATGTACAAAATTGAAACAAAAACATATGTACAAACTTGAAACCAAAACATATGTACAAACTTGGAACCAAAACATATAATCTGCCCAATATTCATATGTAAACTTTGAACCAAAACATATGTAAACTTGAAATATAGAAATGAAAGGTCTAACTATCAACTAATATTGATGTTTATACTCTAAAATTTAATACAAATTAATGTGCATACTTACAAATTAACCCAACAAACAATCTAGGTTTTCTCTACTCTTTATTGATCTAGGTTTTCTCTACTCTTTATTGTGTCAAGTATTGCCTCATGGTCAGACTCATGCACCTTCCACAAGGTCTTGTTCAAAGGTCTACCCCCATATTTGATCAAATGAAAATTGGATGCCATGACAAGGATTGAGTAATGAAGAATCTTTCGATGTGTGTCAAATTATTGAAATAGTCAAGCATTAACACTCTTATGTGGGTACCTTCTAAGCCACATTCTAGTAACAACCACTGAGCCTATAGGGTATTTGATGTTTTCTCCATCTATAACTAGGGCCTCCAATTTCTTTTTGGCCTCAACACAATAACACAAGTAATAATCTATTCTCTCTTCATTGTCTTCATCTGCATAAACATGCCCTACATTGATATGTGCAACAAATTAGATGAAATTAGTCAACATTTACAAATACACTACAAAGTAAGATAACAATAGGAATTTCAAAAACTATGAAAGTAGATATATTAACTCGTTGAACTAGATCTGATATTTTGTCAAAGTCAACTGATGATTCCATTTGTGTTAGTTTTGATTTTTTTAGAGGACAATACGTGTGAAGTGGGCTAAGATAACTTAACTACCATTCGTCAACCCATTCCTTTGACTCAAACTCATTCCAAGCTTGAATTATACATTAAGAAAAAAAGAATTCCATCTTCCATGTATGGATACTCCATGAACCTGAATTTGAGCTAAGGAAAGAGTGTAGTTCACTTGATTCTGTCAATGTACAACAATCCTCATATGGTGCAATGTTAGTATCATCTATCAACCAAAAAAAATATGTGAACTAAAGACTTACCTTTATTACTTGGACCCATCGAAGTATTACACCACTCGATGATTGATTTTGCATCTGTCAACTTTGCATTGTCTTTATACTCTAACTCTTCTCATGATAATGCTCTCCTAACACATGTTTGGACTGCACCATCATGCTCCCCCTTTCCATGCCCAACCTCATAAAATTTCCACATATGTTGAACACTTGTAATAACATACATCCTGCTCAACCAATAGAACATCCATGAGTTCTTGAATTGTAATGCACAATTATCTAACCATATTATATGTTGACTATCTGTTATGCCCCTCCTAGCCAAATCATTGTAGAACAACTAAAAGAAACCTTGCACAAACTTTGGAGAATGCATGTGATCATCACTAATGTAAAAGTGGTACTCCAATACCTTCCTATTATCCTCTGTACTATCAATTGCATGAATGAATGCTATGTGCACAAATATAGAAGCCTATGTGGAGTTGTAATATTGTGACTAAACCTCATGATGTGGCTATAGAGTTTAGTTCTCTACAAAGTCAACCACTAAAAATATGCTACCAACTGGAAAGGTGCCCTTGCATAACTTGAATTGCAAGTCCAACCATTGAGCTCTATGGGTATGCCTTGCATACTCATACACTATATAATCACGAAATGCAGACATAAACTAATACCATAGAATATTTTGAATAACAAAATCACACTTTTTTGCTTGATTACCATCTTTTGTATTGTATGCCACTATTTTATACTTTTCGAACTCTACTAGTTCCTTTCCAACCAATTGCATGTTTTCCATATATGCACATATTGGAATATGTTGCAAGCTACTGCAATGCTGACATGTGCTATCCACACATATTTTCTTGTAGAATATTTGGCCTTCCTCTTTTTCACATAAAATGGTTGATAAGATATATCTTGAAGATGTTCGTGGGGCATGTATGCCACAATCCTACAAAACATTGTTAGTATGAAAATGGTTGATAATATTTATCTTGAAGATGTTCATGGGGCATGTATGCCATACTCCTACAAAACATTGTTAGTATGCAAATCTAAACATATAGAACAATAAACATTAAAATTGTTAGAAAATTCAATATGTAAAAAAAAACAAGTAGTTCATGTGTGATTTATCTTGACATAAAAAGGTTTAAGAATTTCAAAATATCTTTGAAATTTTTTAATTTGATGATAATCCTCTAGAAATTTACAAAAAAACTATGTTTGAGTCATATCCAAAAATGCTTTGGATGTGGCTCAAGTTTCGACTACTAATTCTCCTTCTTACCACATCTCTTTGATTCAAAGATGGTCTTCTGTTATTCTTCCAATATTCTTCAATTAGCGATCTCAATGCTTAAGAAATTAGTTTATATTTTGATGGGAGTCTCCCCGAGAATGCCCATAATTCAGTGGAATCGGTGTCCTCAATTCTTTGGTGCCTTTCAACGACTCTTGATAAAAAATTTCTATTAATTCTCAATTGTTGACTCATCTTTCTAATGACATGATATTTCCTTGTTTTATTACTTAGTAAAGTCGATGTAATGATATGTTAGGTGACATTACTATCTTTTGAGCATGAGATCTTATCTACACTCTCATAAGAATCCATTAGATTCTTCACAATAGTATTTTCACTTGAAGAATTTGATGTTCTCAACCCAAGAGTCTTCATGATGGACCTATACTTTATACTTCACATCATTTCAAAAAATAGTTGACATATTGTGGTCTCATTTAGCTTTTTGAAGAACAATCTCCAAATATTATGAGAATATCTTCTACAAGTTCATTGTGGAATCTTACCTTCCATTGGCTGCAAAATATTTTCATCAATATTAATCAAAAACTTTGGCTTTCTATGCAAAATTTTAGGTGGTGTTCTCATAGGTATATTCATCTCAACATTAGGAATTTCATCAATATTTAAATGAGATGGGCTAGATGGTGTACCTTCGATCAAGGATGGAATAGATGACATACCTTGAAGTTGAGATGGGAATGATGGCATACCTCATTCCTCAAATGCAAGTGATGATGTACTCTCAACTTGAGATGTGGTAGATGATGTCCCTCCATATTCACTTGTGGTAGATGGTGTCCTTCCATAGTCACTTGTGTTATAGGGTGTGTCTCTAGCTACGATATTCAAATATCTCTTAGCACAATGGTTTCACATCCATTCCCTTTGTGCCACCAATTCCATTTCTCTTCTTGATGGTTGAGGTTCCTCTTCAATTGGCATGTCTTCTTCAATCATTTCCAATTTCTTCTTCTCACGATGTTCCCTCATACATGCTACTTTCTTTGCATTCTTATCTTGGGTCTCTTCATGTGTTAGTTTAATCCTTGATTGTTTCCTTGGCATGACAGATAATTTTATCTACCACCCTAAAAAATGAATCAATACAAATAAATGAAATATATGTCATTCGACCCTTCATACAAAATACTTACAATCATCCTATAGAAGAGTATTTCTAGCATAGAAAAATTTGACATGAATTTTTTGATGAAATGCGTTAAAGAAATGTGGTCTCATGGAATGCCATGATTGCAAGATAGGCAAAAAATGGAAGCATGGACAAGGCATGTGAATTGTTTGACAAATTTTTTTGGTAGACATGTATGAAAAATGTGGTAGCTTTGACAAGCTAAGACCCCATTTCTATGAGGCATTTTTTCAAACAACCCCTAGCTTGTCTATGCTACCGCATTGACAAGCTAGTGAGCTCACTAGCTTGTCAAAAGTCACATGAATTTTTTGATGGAATTCCTTAAAGAAATTTGGTCTCATGGAATGCCATGATTGCAAGATAGACACAAAATGGAAGCATGGACAAGGCATGTGAATTGTTTGACAAAATGTTTTGGTAGACATGTATACAAAATGTGGTAGCTTTGAAAAGCTAGTGAGCTCACTAGCTTGTCAATATAGTAGAATTGACAAGGTAGTACATCACCTTGAGACCCCATTTATATGATGATTTTTTTCAAACAACCCACTACCTTGTCAATTCTACTACATTGACAAGCTAGTGAGCTCACTATCTTGTCAAAGGTCACATGAATTTTTTGATGGAATGCCTTAAAGAAATGTAGTCTCATGGAATGCCATGATTACAAGATAGGAAAAAAATGGAAGCATGGACAAGGCATGTGAATTTTTTGACAAAATGTTTTGGTAGACATGTATGCAAAATGTGGTAGCTTCGACAAGCTAGTGAGCTCACTAGCTTGTTAATGCGGTGGCATACACAAGCTAGCAGGTTGTTTGAAAAAATTCCTCATTGAAATGGGGTCTCATAGTGATGTACTTGTCAATGTGGTAGAATAAACAAGCTAGCAGGTTGTTTGAAAAAATTCCTCATTGAAATAGGGTCTCATGATGATTTCAATGTGGTAGAATAGACAAGCTAGTGAGCCGTTTGAAAAAATGCCTCATTGAAATGGGGTCTCATGGTGATTACACATCACCATGAGACCCCATTTCAATGGGGAATTTTTTCAAATAGTCTGCTAGCTTGTCTATGCTACCACATTGACAAGCTAGTGAGATCACTAGCTTGTTGAAGGTCACATGAATTTTTTTATGGAATGCCTTAAATAAATGTGGTATCATGGAATGCCATGATTGCAAGATAGACACAAAATGGAAGCATGGACTAGGCATGTGAACTATTTGACAATTTTTTTGGGTAGAAATGTATGTAAAATAAGGTAGTTTTGACAAGCTAGTGAGCTCACTAGCTTGTCAATGCTATAAGGTAGTGGGATGTTTGAAAAGATGCCTTATAGAAATGGGGTCTCATGGTGATGTACATCATTGTGAAACCCCATTTCTATGAGGCATTTTTTCAAACATCCCACTGCCTTGTCACTACTACTGCATTGAAAAGGTAGTGGGTTGTTTAGAAGAATGCCCCATAGAAGCACCATACCCAATGTTGGAGCTACACCCTAAGGCTCAAGAACAAAAGAAACAAACTAGAGAATCTTCAAGAATAAAACAAACTATACTTTAGAGAATGAAAAAGGATGAGAACACAAAGGAATAACTTAAAATCAAGTGGGGCAATTAACTTCATACTTACATCACCTAGTTGGCCCTATTGACTTAGCTACACCTTTCCCCGTGTTGCTAGTAGCCTTGAATAAAGAGACTTGAAACCCAAACCCAAAAGGAATTATCCTAGCTATGAAAGAATGGAGAGAAGGGTTACAATCCCTTGTAGGTAGGGTAATCAAGGAAACATTAAAAAAATATATCACAACATTAGTGATGGGGTAAGTTTAGAAATAGAGATGAAAACCAAAATAGATGAAGATTTATTAATGTGGGAGGAGTATTTTCCAATTTTTTAGAGAATGAGGTTCACTCCCTCTATTGAAAAAGGTATCCAGGCATCAATCAAATCATTGAAAGAAAGGGGGACTATTTGACAAAATGTTTTCATAGACATGTATGGAAAATTTGGTAGCATAGACAAGGAAATCAACTATTTGAAAAAATTCCTCAAATAAATGTGGTCTCATGGTGATGCACATGAGACCACATTTCTTTGAGGAATTTTTTCGTACAGTTGATTTCCTATCACCATGAGACCACATTTCTTTGAGGTATTTTTTCAAATAGTTGATTTCCTTGTCTATGTTGTTTGATAAAATGATTTGGTAGACATGCATGGAAAATTTGGTAGTGTTGACATTTCATACCCCCCTTTGATGTCCCATCATCGATAACCAATCTGAGAGATCCCCCATGGGCCATCTTGTATGAATTCTCCTTGAAGGTTCCTAAAATTGGCTAAGTCCCTAAATTTTTGGTTTTCGGATTGTCTCTTACTCACTTACCTTGCATGATTTCCCTGTTGCTCCTTCTTCCTTCTCTTTTTCTTCTATGTGTTTTAGGTGTTGGCCTTTGGCCTTACCCTTTATCCCTTACCAATCCCTCTCCTTTTCCATTTTCACCTTTCTCATTTTTTCCTTTGGCCTTCGCTCTTCCCTCTTCCCTCTTTCCTCTTCCCTTGTGATTTTCTTCTATTGGCCTTCGGTCTTCGACCTTTACCCTTACCTCTTCCCTCTTACGATTTTCACTTCACAATAGTTAAAGCTTCCTCCCAACCTCCAACCTCTAAAGTCTCATCTTCTTTGACCTTCTCCTTCCATATTCCTTCTCACTTTCCCTCTTTTCTCTCAAAATTCAACTAAGTGTCAAGGTTTTGGGTTTCGGCCTTCAACCTTCCCCTTTACCTCCTACCCTTCATTGGTAAGAGGTATATCATCCTCTCAACCTCTAACCTCTAATGGTCTGAGGTTTGATGCTTGATGCTTCCTTTCTTCTTTGTGCTCTTCTCCTTCCAAGCATGCAGTAACTAGCAGGTCCAATTCCTGACATCTGATAGCCCGACACCCGACCCCCAACAAATGCTTTTTTAGAGATTTATACCATTTTTTCCAATGCTTGCAAAGGTTTTTTTCAAGCCTGAATCCCTAACCTTCCTATATTTTGACATGTTTTCTAAGCAACATTTTTTAGGCTCAATTTTATTTTTGAGCACCCATATCTGATTCTTGAGCTTTAAGGAAAACATTAATTGCATTCCATACCTTCTACAAGTGGATTTCATGGCTTCCCATGCTCATTTATTTCTCATTGTTGACCTTCTTGGAGGATATATGCCCTAATCGAGATTTTCATTGATGGCTCAAATCTTGCATGCCATAGGCTTCATTGCTAACCTTGGTTAGGGTTAGGGTTCGGTTTGTGTTTCTTAGTTATGCCTGATCTATAAAGGAAAAAAATATATTCATTTTAAGGGTTCTTCTTCTTCTAGTTCTTCTTGTGTTTTTCTTTTACAAACTGAATTTCACACTTTTCCATTGTAAATATTGTCTTTTTGCCTCTATTTTATTGAAATCGATCAAGCTTTCCTATTCTCAAATATTTTGTGTTTGAGTAAGTTGTTACCTTCATATCTGAGTGTTTATTGTATTTTCATGCATGCATGTTTGTGTTAAATGGTTTATAGTTATTGTTTTGAGAAACCTTACTTTCCTTCCAAAACCTTGTCAAACCCTAACCTCCATGTTTACCTCTGAAATCAACCAAAAAGAGAATTGTGCGAGTCTTTTGGTCCCTCTTCAACAATGTATTGTGCAATCTAAGTTAGGAAAAAGCAACCTTTCCATCTTAGTGTATCACCTCCATCTCCCCTTTCATGTTCTCCTTCTCCCATTTTCCTCGCGAGCTATTAGTGGTAGCTTTTCATGTGTTGGGTTGGACCAACACATTGCACTATGATTGAAAAAGGAAACCATCCTTCTCCGGATATTCGACCTTATATGCACAACGGCCCCACACCTTGAGGCCATTTTCATTGTGTCATTGGAATGCTGAGCTTCGTGCTCATAGGGGTGCAATTTCATGTGACAATAGTTTATTGCATGCCCGGTGGGACCACTTTGTCCATTGAGGAATTTGGTTTTTTCTTCATTACATCTTTCCTTTTGAGGCATATCTTCAAATACCATGGCGAATCCATTTAAAATTAGCTAGTTCAAGGAACCTAGTTTTGTATATGCATAAAAATGGTCATGTCTAATTAATCTTCGTATTTAATTAAATATTTATTATTTAATTAATTTCTTTCTTAATTCCTCTACATATAAATAAATTTAATTAATTAATTTATATTGTTCATCTACTTTATTCTTCCACTTTAATTAAATAAATTCATTTTATTTAGTTATCACTTTCTTAAGTCCACTAAATTAATTAAATAAATATAATTGTTTATTTAAATTAATTATCACATTTAAGTTTAATTAAATCTTTGATTTAATTGAATTTAATTCCTTTTCTTATAAAATTAATTAAATGTGCTTATTTAATTAATTCCACATGTCACTTTCCAAATCTTAATTAAATATTTTATTTAATTAAGAATCTTCCATTTTCTCCAAATCTTAAATAAATATTAATTTAATTAAGAAAATCTTCCATGTCACCAATAAATGAATAATGAATTTAATAAATTCATTATTTATCTTTAAAATCTTTTCTCAAATCTCACAAAAAGATGATTTTTACAATTCATCTTTATCATCTCTCATGAAAGAGGAAACAAATCCCACTTTTTGTTTTTCTTCTATTTTTCTTTAGTCTTCTCCATCTTCGACTGTTCAATCTGCTAGAATTATCACAACCATTTATCACATCAGCTAATCAGAAGCTTTTGAAAACTCTATAAATACCCTTGTGAATCCAAGCATTGGTTAGAGACAATAGGTAAACACACACGCAAAGATAGATACATATATGCATTAGAGACAGTCGATCAACATTTTAGCATTATCAACTTTAGCATTATTATTATCAATTCTAGCATTCATATCATTTAGTAATTCTAGTTTCTTTTAATAGCATTCATAGCATTTTAATCATATATAAGCATAACATGCATTCATCTTTAATCTCATTCTCTAGGAAGACTATTTGTTGAGCCTAGCATACAATCTGAGAGCAAGCTAGAACCAACAAAAAAAATTGGAGATAGAGGACGATAGAACGACATCAAGGATAGGAGACTGTGTTTGCATTCCTTTTGTTTGATCTTCTATTTTGATATAATGTATTATTGGTGTGTTTGATTTATTATTTTTAATCTACATATTGATACACTTAAAAATTGATCACACATTTCTGGTGCCCACCGTGGGGCATTTGCCCCATTTTTAACATCTACTTGTAGGTTTTCTAATAGTTTTTCGCATTCTAAAGTTTGGATTTTTGAAAAAAATCGTGTTTTAGCGCACCAAGGATTCTTTTGGCTCTTTTGTAGGTCTTTTGGTGCATATGAGAACTGTTCCAGTGCATCCGGGAACTGTTTCGGTACATCCGGCAACTATTTCAGTGCATCTAGGGAACAAAATGGCACATGCATTTAGCTCACTTCATCAAAATTTTGTTTTAAAAAAAAGGAAAAAAAAATTGCATTCTTAGATTACCACATTTAGGATTTTCTGCAGTGCTTATGGGGTCTATTTTAGTGCATTAACTATTTGTTTTAGCACATATGTGTGATCTTTTGGCGCATGCAGGTTGTAACTAAAAATAGGGTTTTGAGTCTGATGCCTTCCACAGATAGGATATTTTTTGACTTAAAAGGAAGCAACCCTAGGGTAGACACATCACTTTAAAATGAACCAATCCTAGGATAGACATGAAATTTAAAAAGAACCAATCCTAGGGTAGTCACCACACATTGATTTTGTGGTTAAAATGAATCCCATGCTTGTTGTGAAGCAATATCTTCACATAGATTAAATCATTGTCATTTGGGCTCTAAAAAGAACACTGTCTACTTTGTCTATGGCAATAGGTCTATGCTCTCCCCTTAACTGGGTGATCAGAATACCAGACTTGCCTTTTCAATTTCTACAATTTTAATGCTTTATTACATCCTACAGAAGGCTTGCTCTTGTGGGAAAAAGTACTCACACAAGAGGAATGACCTAAGTGGGTTCAAACCAAAGCCAGGTTATTCCACCCCACTATAAAATTTAAAACAAATCTGGGGAAACCCACTTTTGCTGGTAGTGTGCAAGATAACCATCCCCAAAGCCTTTGTTCTAAAGGTTGGGAGATCTCCTGAGCAAGTTTATTATTGCCACACTGAACGGAAACCCTTACTACAAACCTAGTGTAGTATCCAATCATGCCACTTTCTAAAGATCCTAATAATCATTGTGCAAGGGGAGGGAAGAATCTACCCCCAAGACACTCACCATATAACTGCCAAGGACCATTTGCTCAGGGGATTCAGTATCCACTTCCATCACTTTGAGTATGCACCTAGAAAAGAAAAAAACAAGGGTGCCCCTTTAGGGGTGACATGGCTATGTGAGTCAACACAAATCTAAGATGTGGGTTGTGGTTATTATGATGACCTACTTGAGTACTAAGAGTGAGTCTACCTAAATTGTCTTTTATGTGAAAAACCTATGAAAACACTTTTTGAAAAAAAAATTGAACATACACTTGATGTGTAGTATAGGGCTTAAAAAAAACTATTTTCAGAGTGTTTGTTGTGTTTTCAATCACATAAATTCAGATAAAAATCATCCAAAATGAACATGCAAAATTTCAGCTGAAACTACTCAAAAATTGTTCGAAAAAAAAATACTTTGGAAAACTGTTTTAGTTCATCTAGGGTATATCTTAGTGCATATAAGGTCTGGTCTAGCACATTTAGATCCTAATTTCGCGCATTGAGGGTTTTAGCGCATAGGTTGAATATTCTATAAACAGTTTTTGGTCACTATCAAAACATTTTTTTGTAGTGCATCTGAGACATATTGTAGCGCATTTGAGGTCTGTTGTAGTGCATATGCCTATTTCTGTAGCACATATAAGTTATAGAGTGGCATATTTGTCACTTTCTAGAATTGTTACTTTTAACAGATCTGATTTTGTAACATCTTTGGTCCAGTAGCATTTTGACATTTCTCTCATGCTTAGAGAGTGGAAATCAACCAAATTTGTTAGGAAATCAATTGCCAATAGGATCAAGAAACCTAAGAAACATTTAGGTTACAAGAAAACCTTAAATCAAAGAAAGTTTTTGTATAAAATTCAAAACGTCTTGATCCATTACCATAAGTTTCTCCATAGGTACCAAGATTTTGCTAGGGGGTTTACTGATGAGTACATTGTAAAGACTTTATATTCACAAGCCTATTTCTAGATAAGAGCTCTATCACAACGATACAATCACAATCAACCTCTCAAATTCGATTATCTACCACAACCTTCCATTGAATATGCAACACATCCCAGTCAAATCCTTTAGTGAATTTAATTAGGCTATACTTATCATTCTTCAAAAACAAGGATCAAATCTTAAAAGTGCACTTTTCAAAACAAATTCCTGATTCAACTTCCCCAACAGGATTCTGATATCCTTCATCATTGGAAGCCACAATCAAGAACTAGGAATGTCTTTGCTCATATCATAAGATTTTCATATTATCAGATCAAAACATCATCATTTTTTTTCACTTATCAAATTGTGATCTAAGTCTAGAAGAACATTTTGAAATCACATGCCTATTTTTACAAGATCTCAATACAATAAATTGAAAGAGGATATTCAACAAGAAGATCATACCCGAAGAACTCAAGAAGAAGGTGAGAGTAGCAATCCCTTTTATAGTGTGAGTTGTAATCCCCTTTTTAATGAAAACATGGGTGAAAGAGAAAAAAAAAATGTTCCCCTTCAACAGAGACATGAGCAGAACTCTTGTAGATAGTGATGATGAACGAGATGAAGAACATCACCTTAGAGAAGTTGAGCAAGATACTAAATTTCACAAAGCCTTAGAAAAGATCTTAGAGTGCAACAAAGAGAAATATTTCCTGTATTTGGCTGACAAAGGAGCTAAATTGCCTCATGATTTTGATACTCAGAACTTAAAGAAAAGTCTTGATGAGACACCCTTGTCTGATATTAGTTCCTTGTCTCAACATGTTAAGGCACTTCAAGGAAAAATTAAAGACATGAAAGGGGGAACCACAACGAAGACATATTCTCTTGATGACATCTATCCTTATCATTTTTACTAATGTCTCAACATGATCCCATTTCCTAAACATTGTGAAATCCCAAAGTTTGATCATTACAATGGGAAATCAGATCCAATTGATCATATTAGGGACTTCCAAAATATGACTTTAGAGTTTTCCCATGAGGATACATACTTGATGCGTTTGTTCCCTAGAAGTCTTGGAGGCCAATCTATGGAATGTCTATCAAAAATCACACCACCTATCAAGACATTTGAGGAATTGATTAATGAGTTCATATCACAATATTCCTACAACATACAACATTAAATAACCATGATTGATCTTTGTAATGCTAAACAGAAACCTGGTGAACCATTCATTACATTTCTTTAGAGATGGAGAAGATTATTTGCTAGATACCCACGTCATGTTCCTGAAAAAGGAAAAGTTCATCACTTTCATACAAAACTTAAATCAAGAGATGAGCTATCATCTTAATCTTCATTTTACTCCCTCTTTTCATAAATTGATCAAAAATTCCATCACCATTGAAAGCACTTTAATCTAGAGAGGGATAATAAAACTTGACAAGGACAATCCTAGCTCTTCAAATCACCACAATGACAAGTCTAAGTTTTGGACTAGTAAGAAAAATGTGGTGAATGATGGTATTGTAGATGCAAATAATGTCTCAACAAAGCTATTTGTTCTTAGTACTCCAAGTGCTCCTCGCAACAATAACTATAACAATGTCAACTCGGTCACAAATCAAGGAAACAATCGTCCTCCTCTGAGGAATAACGTGAATCAAACTTTTATTCCCAATCAAGGGAATGCCAAAAATCAAGTTTAACATGGAAATAATAACAAAAATAATGCCTTAGGAAATACATCAAGCACAAATCCATAATGATCTTTAGAATCTGCTTTCAAAGAGTTGATGGCTAAAAATGTTCTTACTTTTCCACCTCAACACAACTTTGAACCCAGTGTGAAGCCTCCATCATGGAATGATGCATACTAATGTGATTATTATTGGTGCAAGGGCCATCACAAAAATAATTGTCAAGCCTTGAAAAATGTCATCCAAGACTTAATAAAAAATGGCACTGTCACAATAGAAGGAAACCAACAATCAAATGAAGACCACCAAGCATTTCGTAACCCTTTTCCCAAATATCAAAAGGGTGAGTCTTCTAGAAAAAGTGTGAATGATATCAACAATCATATAATCAATCATATCTACACTGATGATGAATGAGTCAATGTTATAAAAGTTACATAAAAGTTAGAATATAGACAAGTCAACACAACAACAAGGGAAAAAGCTAAAGTTGTATTAAAGGGTGCTTCTTCAAAATCCATTGTGCCCCTACCTCAACATCAATATGACTTAGTCAATCAACTTGGAAAAACTTTTGCTCAAATTTCTATCTTAGAACTCCTGAAGATTTCCCCAGCACACAAGGAAATTCTAGAAAAGGCCCTCATTGAAACAACTATATCCACTGATTTGGATGTGGACTAATTTCAAGCCATGGTGGGACACTTATCCTCACCCACATTCCTCTCATTCTCTGAAAAAGATGATGTTTCCATGACTCATCCATATAACTCATTGCTATACTTAGAAGTCATGATCCACAAGTTTCATGTTAGACGCATACTAATAGATGGAGGTGTCGGTTTGAACATATGTACTATGAAGTTAGTTCAGGCTTTAGGATTTTCTGAGGACTCCATTGATCCTAGAAGAAAGATTACTATTAAAGCCTACGATGATGAGGAAAGAGTATCCAAGGGTTTAATCATGTTGCCAATGAAAGTGGGACCTGTTATCAAGAATACTTTCTATCAAGTATTAGACTGTGATCTTGCATACATCTTGTTGGGTTGTCCTTGGATCCAAAAAATGCAAGTTGTTGCATCCACATATCATCAATGTCTTAAGTTTCCTTATGACAAACAAGAGATCACAATACCAACTAATAATTCAAATAGTCAGATGTGTGCCAACATCAAAGCTAGTTAAGATACTTTGGTTCCCAACAATCGAGAAGCTCCTGCTAATACTTCTCCCAAAGTTGATACACCAATCAATCAGTTAACCAAAAGCTTTGACAAGAAAATACGATTCAAGGAAAATGGAGTTGGGGAGCACTCTCTTTGTCTTGTTGATCTTCCTATGTCACCTCAGTCACATGGGTAACCTTCTATCACAAAACATCATATATTTGTAGCATCAACATCAATGTCACAACCACCAACAGAGCCAAGTACAAAATTTAATGGATGATTTATCAAAGAAAAATTCCCCATGGAAGATCCTAAGGATAGAGAAGTTCTAAACTGGCTCTATAAAGATGAAGATGAAACAGTTCTCAATGTCAAGATACCAATTGACTAATATGGTAAAGGGTATTCAATCATGCAAAATATGGGATATGATGGCAATGGTCCTATCGGAAAAAGAAAAGGAGTAGTTGAGCCTATTCACCTTCTAGGACTTGCCACCAAAGATAAAATAGGACTAGGCTATGATACTAACTCAAAAGAAATACTATCCAAGCAGTTGCATGATACTGTCCTCACATTGTAAGAAGGTTCCAATACTAGAGAAGCATGTTTGACAACAATTTAGAATTTCATGGATAATAACTTTGATATAGATTCTGGTGAATACGAATGGGACACCATCTACAATGATGAGTTTTGGAGGGAAAAAAAGGTTGATGTGGTACACAAGTACACCCCAACTCTAATTGAAGGTGAAGGGTCAGGGTCCCAACCACAAGGATCTAAACTACAAGGTAACTATGATGCTAGTGATACTGAGTCGGATTTAATCGAACAAGACTATCATGAGAACAATATTATTATTGATCTACCCCATACCTCAAATCCTATAGAAAACTCTGTTATGACCATAACCATAGCCGATTTCACACAGCCTAATGACCCACTATCATTGATCCATCCCGATCTCATTGACTGGGATCTATCTCAACCTATCAATATACCTATGTTTCCAAGTGATGAATCTATATTGAACTTCCTTTCCACAGATGACAAAAATTATTGTTCCATTGGAAATTTTTGGCATAGAGTCTTTAATCAGGAGAGTGTCAAGTCTCCTAGCTGCAAAAATAAAAATAAAAAAGAAAGATCTAATGGTGAAAACCAGAATCTGGTAGTGTTAGATCAAACAAAAGATAAAACAAAGAGCATATCAGATTGTGAAAACCTTTTAAAGGCACCAGATGATGGGATACTTGATACTCTTGAAGAGCATTATCATGAGTGATCTCCTATCTTGATTGAGCCTACAAAATAAGTTAATCTTGAAAATACAGAAAAACCAAGGATTCTACATTTAGCTGCATCAATGATAGATAAAGAAGTACCTGAGTTCATGAAATTTCTCAAAGAAAATCAAGTCAAATTTGCCTGGTCTTATGCAGACATGCCAAGTCTTGATCCTGATTTTATAATGCATCACTTGTCCATCAAACTAGGAGTTAAACATGTGAAACAAAAACTCAAAAAGATGCATCCTCATGTTGCACTACTGGTTAAAGAAGAACTCAAAAAACTCCAACATTGTTCCTGTGTCTAAGCCTGACAAAAGTATCAGAGTGTGCATAGATTTTAGAGATCTTAATAAAGCATGTCCAAAGGATGACTTCCCACTTCCAAACATCGATACTATAGTTGATCTGACAGCTAGCCATGCCATGTATTCACTAATGGATGGTTTTTTTGGTTACAACCAAATCAAGATTGCACCTGAAGACTAGGAAAAAACAACTTTCACATGTACATGGGGGACTTATTGTTGGAACATCATGCCTTTTGGTCTAAAGAATGTTGGGGCTACATATCAAAGGGCTATGATTACAATTTTTCATGACATGATGCATACATTCATGGAAGATTATGTAGACGATATATTGGCGGAGCCACACACAAGAGAAGGACATCCTGAAGTATTATCCAAAATATTTACAAGGTTAGAAAAGTTCAAATTTCACCTCAACCCTAAGAAATGTGTTTTCAGAGTCACATCTGGAAAAGTCTTGTGATACATAGTGTCTGAAAAAGGAATTGAAGTAGATCCTACCAAGGTACAAGCAATCATGGAAATACCTCCACCAAGGAATATCAATCAGTTAAGATCATTACAGGGATGACTTCAATCTATATGAAGGATCATCGCACAACTGGCAGATAAAAGTTTACCTTTCACACATCTATTGCATAAGAATGTTCTTTTCAAATGGGATGAAAAGTGTGAAATGGATTTTCAATAGATCAAGCAGTACTTAATGAATCCACTAGTTCTAGTACCACCAAATCCAGAAAAACCACTAATCTTATATATTTCTACAACAGAGACATCTTTGGGGGCATTATTAGCACAAGAAGACTCTACAGGAAAGGAATAGGAAATTTATTACATCAACCGAACACTAACAAGTCATGAACTCAACTACACTTTCATTGAGAAAGCTTGTCTAGCAATAGTATTTTCCTCACAAAAGTTTTGACACTGCATGCTAACTCATACAATCAATCTTATTGCAAAGATTGATCCACTCAAGTATCTGCTAAGCAAGGCTACATTGATAGGAAGGTTAGCAAAATGGGTTATGATTCTAAGTGAGTTTGACATCCATTATATTCATCACAAAGCAATCAAAGGACAAGTTATCACTGATCAACTAGCTGACGCACCACTACAAGTAGAGCATCCCATGCATATCAAATTTCTAGATGCTGACATCTTCACCGTGAAATCAAAACAACCATGGTCTTTATATTTTGATGGTTCTTTCACTCAACATGGATTGGAGGCAAGCATACTCTTTGTCACCCCTCAAGGACATACTATTCCTCGGTCATATAGGCTCATATTTCCATGCACCAACAACATAGCTGAATATGAAGCTTTAATCACTAGACTCAAGATAGTGTTAGAATGGAGGATCATGAAACTACAAGTCTATGGTGACTCACAATTAGTCATTAATCAGATCAATGATGATTATCAAACCAAAGATGACAAAATTTTTCCATATAAGAAGATGGTTGATGATTTCAAGAAGTACTTCATAGATATCAAGTTCATATAGATTCTAAGACTTGATAACAAGGTAGCTGATGCCATGGCTACAATCGCATCATTGTTGCAACTCCCAAAAAATATGGCTCACTATGAATTTCTAGTGGAACAATCATTTACACTTTCCTATGACACACTTGAAATCCAAATCATTTTCCACTTAGTAGGATCCAATTCACCTTGGTATGGCAAGATTTATGCCTACCTAAAAGATGACATCTTACCACTTGACTTATCCCATAACCAAAAGCGCAACTTTATCCGCCAATCCTCTCGCTATACTCTTATCGGTGACACCCTCTATCACCACAGTCTTGATGGTACTTTACTTTGATGTCTTGAACGTGACGAATCTAACAAGGCTTTACAAGAAGTTCATGGTAGCATTTTTGGTACTCATTCAAGTGGACTGACCTTATCCAAGAAATTGATTAGAATGGGATACTACTGGCCTACAATGGAAAGAGAATCATTCACATTTGTGAAGAATTTCTCAAAATGTTAGATTCATGGGAATCTCATTCATGCTCCTACACAAGAACTACAACCGTTCATGCCAACCTGGTCATTCTCTCAATGGGGGTTAGATCTAGTTGGCAAGATTCATCCTTCATCATCGAATGAACACAAGTTCATCATCATAGCGATAGAGTAATTTACCAAATGGACTGAGGTAGTACCTCTTACTAAGGTTACTAACAAACAAATCTCATCATTCATACTCAACTATATTATTTTTCGATATGGCATTCCCAACTCCATTATCACAAATAACGGACGATCGCTCAAGAATTAGGATGTTGATGAACTTTGTGAGAGATTCCATATTCAACATAGATATTCAACACCGTACTATCCACAAGGTAATGACCAAGCAGAGGCCTCAAATAAGACTATATTGAAAATTTTGAAGAAGACTGTGAATGATGCAGGGAAAGATTGGCATGTTCAACTCAATCCCGCATTATGGGCCTATAGAACTAGCATCAAAATTCCAATAGAAGCAACACCGTATGCTCTTGTCTATGGAGCAGAAGCCATATTACCTCTAGAGGTTGAGATTCCATCACTTAGGGTATCATTGAAGGGTCTCACAATAGATGATGAATATAGAGTTTCCCGACTACAAGAGTTGGAAATCCTCGATGAGAAGAGACAATGAGAAACTAATCATTTGAAAGCATATCAACAGATGATGTCTCGCAACTATAATCACATAGTCAAGCCACATTCCTTTCAGGTCAGTGATCTTGTTTTGAAGGAAAATGCATGAAATCAACAAGACGGAGAGAAGAAAGGAAATTTTGAACCAAATTCTCTAGGTCCATACGTGGTCATAGCAGTATACGGTTCGGGAGCATACAAACTATCAACGTCAGAAGGGGACCTGTTTGACAAACCCATCAACAGTATGCACTTGAAAAAGTATTATGTTTGAAGCAGTTATCATCACCTAGAAAAAGTCCTGAAAAAATAACAAAAACAAAAGAAAAATTCCTAAAAAAATTAACAAAAACAGCAAAAAAAGTCTTGAAAAAATCTACAACAACAGTAGAAAAAGTCCTGAAAAAATCTATAAAAATCAGAAAAAGTCCTGGAAAAAAAAAAATCATCATAGGGTGAAAACCTGGCAATAGGCAGTCTATTGACAAGGAAAATACAAAAAAATCAAAAATAAAATTAAAAAATTGCAATAAACACAAATAGTGAAAATCTGGCAAACAAACGCTATTTGTAGCTCTCCATCTATTAATTCATGTTATGCACTTAGCTTCTTAGCCTTCTTTTCCTACATCATTCTAGGGCCATAACAACATCATAATGCCATCATTTTCCTAGAGTGACAATGTCTTACCATTTCTTGATTATTGTACATATTCATTTTAGTAAGTTGTGCCAATACTAGAGGCAAACGTTGACATATTGGGAACAATCAACTTTTAGAGTTTACCAAAACAACTAGACAATGACATAACATCCAATCTTGTGAAAAAACAATCAAATCACATGAACAACTATCCAATCATTGATCCATATCATGGTTTTTTTAGCAAATTTCATATCATGACTCATATCTCAATGATTTAAAATCTGAATAATGTCTGGAATAGTAGTATTATATTTTGAACAATGGTTGTTTGACTTTCAATATCATCCCTCTATAGCACACTCGATGATGTACTAAACTAGAGTGGCAAGGAAAGAGAATGATTTTTCTTTGTCTGTTGTCTTGAGATTAATTATCATTATCAATCTAGTGCAAATATGTCGCGAGACATGATTTTCAAAGCATATCCTTAATGATAGTTCCAAATTTGCATTAGAAAGTGGTTCATCTTTGTCTGTTTATGCAAGAAATTCTCAGGTCATCTCAATTCAATTATACCTCGATGCTTTTGTTCACTTGCTATATCAAAAATCATGAAAGTTGTACTCAAGTTATCATTGGCGCTAATTTCCCCTTTGATGATTGTACATACTTCCAACATTTTAAAATGCTCTATGATGATTCAAGAATGCTAACAAAGGTCTCAAAAAATAGTTGGTTTTGTTTCATTGAATTTCATTTAGATCACTGTACATATCTACATACTGGATGTGCATCAGAGTTTTGAAAGGCTGAACAAAAACATCAATGGTTGTCATGTCTCTTTGGACTATTTGTGGAGGACATTCAAACATTTGTTTCATTATCATCTTTTATCTTCATCATCATTTCCTTAATCATTATCATTTCATCTAGGTACTATACATATCATATAGTTTATCCTTTATCATTCATTTTCATATCATTTAGATCCTTTATCATTTATTTATCGATCATTATGCATTATCATTTCATTTACCATTTTCATATCATTTCATTGCATATCATTGATCATTATCATTTTATATCATCTTTGTTTTATTACATATCATTTATATCCTTTATCATTTCATATCATTCATTGATTCAATAGGTATTTCATATCATTGTCATTTTCATATTTTATCATTTCATCATCATTTCATTACATCTCATCTCATTATCATTTCATCATCATTTCATTACATTATCATTATCATTTCATCATCATTTCATTACATTTATCATATCATTTCATTTCATTATCATTCCATCTCATTATCATTATGATTTTATCATTATTTCATTACATAATACATCTCATAATTATTAATCATGTTCATTTCATCCCATTATTTATCATTTGTCATAAATTACATTCATATCATATCTTTAATCATCTATCATTTTCATATCATTTATATATTGTGCCATTTTTCACATAACATTTGACCCATATCACATATCATTTCATATCATTTCCTTAATCATATACATACTACAAATTCATGACACATATCATAAACATCCATTTTTCATCACATATATTTCTTGCATTTGAAAAAGCCAAAAACAAACATTCCATGCATACATTACATTTCCACATCATTTTTCACAAACATATCATATATCTCTGTACACACTCTCATAATCAACATCCTAGGTCAGCCACCTGCATGACATCATTAGTACACATCACAAATCACCATCATATCATGAATCATCTTGCATATCATGTTAGTCATCAAATCAATAAAATTCATATCAAAATCCATAATACCTCATGCCTAAATACATGCATATCACATCATCACATCCAAAACACACATCATCAAAAATCATTGCCGCTGCATATCATCGCTCATAAAAAATGCATAAAAATATCCAATGTCCAATGAAACTAGAACGTATAGAGAGATACATGAGATATGATAAAAAATAATGTACATGCTCCAAAAATGATATACATCAATAATACTGCATCAATAAATCAAGGCTAACTGGTAGAGCCCCCTAATGGAGTTGGTCTAGTGGATGGTGGCCTGCAACTACCCCCTAGATTAGGATCCTGTTAAGGCCCTGTAACCCCTCGGTTGTGTGTCGTCATTTGTGATCTGCTCCTAGTCCTACTATGGGACTGAGGGTAAGGCTCTCTATGGTCAGGAGGGCACAACTCCTCATATATGATCCAATAATGCTCAACCTCCCTAGCAATCTTGAATCCCTCTGCAATGGCCTATCGCAAGGATGCACTCTCCACAGTGCCCATGAGTCTCTAAGCAACACTATTTACCTCTACTGCCCTCCGTCTGAAGGAGTCTCTCTCTGTTATCAACTAGGCCACCTATGGGTCTAGGGAAGGAGGAGGTACCTATGCCTATGTCTATACAAGTTGTGCCTATAACTGCCCTGCCAAACTTTGAGCCTGCGCCAACTGGATCTGCAACCGTGTCTACTACCCCTGAAGCATATGTACTTGGCCCTGTAGAGTATCTATCTGCGGATGTTGTACTATAGAGGAAACCCTGATCACTGTCCGCCCTCTGGTACCAGACCTCAGCATCTGCATGATCTGAGCACTGCCCAAGATATTTGTCCTCTGCCTCACTAGCCTCTACTCCTCCCCTTTGCCATCTCTATCGTCATCCCCATCACCATTATTTGAGCTCTCCTCATCTCCACTCTCTGCCTCCTCTCCACTCTCCTCCTCATCCCCTCCACCCACCACCTACTCTTCCCCTTCCACATCCTCCTATCTCCTACCACCTATTTTTTGTGCCACCAAAATGGGCACCAACTCATCTGGACATGTCAAATGAGGGAATGGGTGTGTGTGAAAATAAGTAGTGTACTCATCTGAGATCCCTGCATCAGTAATATCTAGCCTATAAGCCCATGCCTTTGGATATAACCTGGTATACCCTATATATGCTACCTGATATGAAATGCATGGCCCCCATCCAGGATCATCCTTGTGTCACCCATAGTGCGCCATGCCCTGTGGCATCTGCTGTGTATAGCCATACTATCTCTATACTCACAGTGCCAAAAATATCTCTATAATAAATGGGGTCTGCCCTATCAGATACCAAGGTATACATACAAATGGCATCTCTAGATGATCAGTATCCCACCCCTCACAATCCATATATGGCCTCCATATCACTGCATCAACATTGTCCAGAGTCCACCACCAATACTCCAACTTGCCCAACTTGGGCTAGACAAGTGCAATAGAATATGCATACACATATGGCTTGCCTAGTGACCTCACTCATAGACAAAGTGGTCTCATAATCACAATATGTTCCCATGCCTAGATCTGGAGTAGGGTAACACCACAAGACAAACTAGATGATCCATTGTATACTACTTGATGCAAATCATGGTATGAATGAGCTAACATGAAGCTCCCCCAAACATATCTTCACTGCTGACCTATCATCAACTCAATAATCCTCCCCCACCCAACTAATAATCCCTTTGACCGGTGATCCAGACAAAGGAGGCCTCCAATGAATGCACCCAACATGGAAGGTAAGGTCAGGTATCCCCTAAAATCTGCCCATGGCACCCAATACCCTACTACCTCAGCATCCCCAAACACTCTCCTTAGTGCTTCTATACCACCTAGCTCCTTGTGGTCATAAACCACAAGAGCACCTACCACTGGAATCCCTAGAATCATGTATACATCCTCGGGGGTCACGACCATCTCCCTCGTCAACAAATGAAAGGTGTTATGCTCAGAATGCCACCTCTCTACTAGTATAGTCAATAGTCCCCTGTTGAACCGAATCAATGGCATAGATAATAATGGTCCCAACCCACATCCCACTATCAATTGTACATCTGCAGGTGTCAAATCTTGTATCTGATCCAACCCTACAAGGAAGCACTCTTTGATTTGGAGGCTTTTGAAACCCTCCTATTTTTGGTCATCATAAGGACAATCAATTAGACTCATATCATCGACCCATATCAACATGATCTATCTACTTCCCATTATACAAATCAATCAGACTCATATCTATCTATCAGTGAACCATATCAAGTGACTCATATCATGTGGACCATATCAAGTGTTCTATCTAAGTGACTCATATCATGAAATCAATGCTAAATCAATGCTATCTCAATATCAAATTAATTTACTCTATCATCATCTACTATTTGTTTTCTATCACATAATGTAAATTTATCAGAAGTCATATCAAGCATCTACTCTTTGTTTTCTAAAGCAAAGTTATCAAAAAATTCATCATTTATTCTACTCTTTATTTTTCGTTCAAGGGAAACAAAGTTATCAATTCATCATTAGATTTTTCTATCATTTCTATCTATCCATATCAACACGATGACAAGACAATTTGTCTATCTATTGACCAAAGGAGCAATATACATCATCATTTTCATCAAATAGTGCATTCTGCTTAAATTTCCTAAAAGTACTAATATGTGGCCTCTATGTGCCTAAAACCCAAATGCGCTAAAGTTCCCCCCAAATGCGCTAAATAACCATATGTGGCATTATGTGCCCCAAATGCGCTGAAATTTTCCTCCTATGCACTATTTCCCTGTATGCGCTATAACCCTACGCGTATGTACCATTTCTTCCCCACAATGCATTGAACCCTATATGCGCTATTCTATTTCCTATATACACTATAGTTCTAATTTCCTACAAGCTTCCTATATGCACTATTTCACTTATCAAATGCACTAAACTGTCAAAATCCTACAAGTGCTAAATTATTCCCTATATGCGCTAAAAGAAATTTTGAAAGCACTAAAATTGCTACTCTATGCACTAAAATGGACTATTAAATTCTAAATCCGCATTAAAATGCATCAAAATTCAATTCAAAACACAAATTCTCAACACAAAGAGGGTTGAATCGAATCACCGGTGGTCCATATGCAACTGGTCTCTGGTATCGGCGAGCCCGCTCGAATCTATGCCTGTGATAAGGAATCTCCATCTCACCAAGTCACTGTCAAAGCACAAAATCACTAAAGTCAAAAGGTGAAAATGACTTGCCCTTTTTACCCCTTTTACCTTTTAACCGTCAACCAAGGTGGGTTTTTTTGGCATTTTATTTTATTTTTATCTTTTTTCTCAAACTTTGACTTTATTTTTCAAATTGGGGCATCTTTTCATCAATTATCAGGAGCTAAATCACTGTGTCCCTCTCATCATCTGAATTTTATCATCAAATCAATATTTTTCTCATGATCAGTGATTTACCTCCCGAGGGGGCATAATTAATATCAGCAGTATCTTTCAATCATAAACATATCAGAGTAAAATCAAAAGGCATATCAAACATGTTTTTTTAACCAAGGGAAAAAATCAAGCGCAACAAATTTCAAAAGAAGGAATATTTTCTTTGAAGCAATGCATTTCACACATCACTTCAAAGAGTGGAAAAATGTATATGCATAAAAATGGTCATTTCTAATTAATCCTGGCATTTAATTAAATATTTATTATTTAATTAATTTATTTCTTAATTCCTCTACATATACATAAATTTAATTAATTAATTTATATTGTTCATCTACTTTATTCTTCCACTTTAATTAAATAAATTCATTTTATTTAATTATCACTTTCTTAAGTCCACTTAATTAATTAAATAAATATCATTGTTTATTTAAATTATCACATTTAATTTTAATTAAATCTTTGATTTTATTTAGTTTAATTCCTTTTCTTCTAAAATTAATTAAATATTAATTTAATTAAGAAAATCTTCCATGTCACCAATAAATGAATAATGAATTTAATAAATTCATTATTTATCTTCAAAATCTTTTCTCAAATCTCACAAAAAAATGATTTTTACAATTCATCTTTATCATCTCTCATGAAAGAGGAAACAAATCCTGCTTTCTTTTTTTCTTCTATTTTTCTTTAGTCTTCTCCATCTTCGACCATTCGATATGCTAGAATTATCATAGTTGTTGATCACATCAGCCAATTAGAAGCTTTTGAAAACTCTATAAATACCCTTGTGAATCCAAGAATTGGTTATAGACAACAGATAAACACACACACATAGATATATACATATATGCATTAGAGACAAGCAATCAACATTTTAGCATTATCAACTTTAGCATTATTATTATCAATTCTAGCATTCATATCATTTAGTAATTCTAGTTTCTTTTAATAGCATTCATAGCATTTCAATCATATCTTAGCATAGCATGCATTCATCTTTAATCTTGTTCTCTAGGAAGACTATTTGTTGAGCCTAGCATACAATATGAGAGCAAGATGGAATCAACAAAAAAATGGGGATAAAGGATGATAGGATGACATAAAGGATAGAAAACTGAGTTTGCATTCCTTTTGTTTGATCTTTTGTTTTGATATAATGTCTTATTGGTGTGTTTGATTTATTATTTTTAATCTACATATTGATATACTTAAAATTTGATCACACAAGTTTCATTTCATGTCATTGAGGAAGTGGTACTCTTCAATGTTTCAATCTTTGGAGGCATTCTTCAAGCACCTGACGACTCTACAAGATACATCTTTGGGTGAATCTTTGGAATGTACCCAAAATATTTAGTTGTGTAGTCCTTTGTTCCTATTTTGTAATTTTTGAGGTGCTTCCTATGCATTAAAATGTCATATTTTAATCGAAACAACATGTACACTCCACCATATCATGATAATTCAGTTCTTTCCCTCCCAATCAACTGTATCAAGATGGTTATACCTCCCGTTTAACTTCACAGAACCCTACTATTGTGGGTTCTCAATCTTCACAAAATGCATACCACTCACCCCACCCTGCTTAGTCTTCTTGGATTCCTATATATTTTTATTAGCAGCCCCAAGAGACTCATCATTTACAAAATTAGCCTTGTTTCTCTCCTACTTAACCCCAAAATTTTGATAATTTAAGTGCAAGTGAAATCATGGGCATTTTTCTTGATTTGAATAGACAAATTGATGAGATTAAAAGACAACAAGAGCTTGACCTACAACAGGAGGAGTGGGAAAATCAAGCTTATCAGGGGCAACAGTGTTATTTCCCACAACATGATGAGTTTGTTCATCAAGCTCATTATCCACAACAACAAAATTTAGATTCTCAATGGATGTATGAGCAGCAATTGGAGGCACAAAGAAGGAAACAAGAATAGTGTAAAACAAGAAATGTTGTTGCTAGGCAAGAAAAAATTAGACTTTCCCTTGCTCTAGCACAAGCGCCAAAGACTTAGGCAACCCCTCGTGTGCCTAGTTTCAAACAAGCACCTCCCTCTTTTCCAAAATAACTTGCTAGGGAGGAGGTAAGAAAATATAAATTCATAAGTTTCAAGAAACTTAACAAGCCACTTTGAAACCCCAATTATCCCTCCTTTTGTTCTAGAACATCCTATTGTGCAAGAGGTTTGCAAGCACAAAAATTTTAGTTTCAAGAATCCTAATCAGCCCATTGAAACTCCCATTCAACCTCTTGTGCCATCAAGAAGATCTTCTATGTTGGAGATCCAAAGTTTTGCAAGCCTCCATTCCTCACAAGAACCTATCCTTGAGGAGGTTTTTGTTGTGGATCCTTCATATTCTCTTGAAAATGAGTGTCTTTCTTTGTTACAAGAAAACAATGAAGATGAAACAATGTTTTAACAAGAAGGAATTAAAATTTTAGAAAAATTTGATGCAATAGAGGAATTAGTCCTCTCATTTTATGCCCTTCCTTGTTTTGTTGAAGATGAGGAGGATAGATCAGCTATACCTACATCAATTGAAGCCTTTGAATGACTTGGTTTGGGATTGATGATTGAAGATAACTCCATGGTTTTGGAGCAATAGCAGCAAATGTGTTTAGCCCCTCTTATAGTGGATGAAGATCCACAATATATTGAGGTCTATATTTCTAAGGTGGAAGATCTATTTTGGGATGATTTAGAAGCTTTTTGTTCAAGCTTGGATGCCAATATTTCACCCCCAAAAGAGAAGCTTTGTGGGCAGTAGTATAAGAATGAAGAAGTAGCAGAGGACGTGGCAACCATTACATGACACGAGTCTGATTTTTTTGCAGCTAGTTTCCAAGAAAGAATTAAATATAGAGATGACTTTAAGAATTTAGTTCTTCACTTGAAGTGTCTCAAAAATATGAGTTTAGTTTTGATGAAGTGTGCATCAATGAAAATCATTTTATAGTTATTGAGATACCACACATTTGTTTGGAGAGTGATGCTCCCTATTTGAATATCTGCCTCAATCCTTACTGACATGGAACTCCTTAAGGGAAAAGTCACTGTGATAGTATTCATGTCTGGGCGACTAACAGTTCTGAAGCTCTTGAAATGATCCTATCGCTGTGATAAAGTTGATGTCTTTACGAATGAAGTCTATCGCTGTGACTCTCTAAATTCAGCATGACCTTTTGGCGATCAGAAGAACTCTGGGTGATAGTTGATCCTAATGGGATTTCTCACAGGTGTCGGAGAGAGGTCCCAGCGAATGGTGAGTGTCTCACCAATAGCAGACTGCTATCGGGCTAACACAAGGATCTCGGGGAGATCTCTCAGTGAGAAGGTAAGTCTCACCGATGAGGGTTTTCTCTTGGATCTCTTGCGGTGACTTAAAGACTTCGGCATGAAGTCTCAGTGACCAATGTATGTCTCACAGACAAGAGGATTCTCGGAGGTCTTCGTAGTGACAAAATATTTCACTAAGAAGTCCTAGCAAAAGTTATAAGTCATGCCGATAGAATGTCTTCGGGTTATCTTTGGGCACTCGGAGAAATGTCTTGGCGAAGGGCTTGAGTCTTGCCGACTCGGTAAGACACAATAGAGCTCAATGAAACATCACGGCGAAAGTCTTGAGTCTTGCCGATAGTAAGTCTTTGGTAAGACCTAGGGAGCTCAGAGAAAGGTCACGGTGATAGACACGAGTCTTGGTGACAGTGTGACTTTCGGTGGAAGTTCTGCTTTGATATGAGTCTCGCCGAAGAGCGATAATCATGCCGAGTGGCTCACGCTAGCATGACTTGAAGATTTCGACATAAGGTCTTGGCGACATTGGTATGTCTTGTCGATAGTTTCTCTAAATTTTATATGACTTGTTCCATTGAATATGAGTCTCGCCAATAAGGGAAACCTTTGCCAATAGAATTGAATTGGACATCGATGGTTTTGTTATGACATGTAACAGTCATTATAGCATCTTGCCAACTTGTGGAAGTTGTAGCGATACTGATAGAGAAACTTTGTGGCACCAGGGAGACACTGTGAGTGTCTCACCGATATGCCAACAAAGTTGAATGCTCTTGACCAGCCTAACCATCCTATGTGGAGCTTTGTGGACCAATCACAGGAAGAAATTTTCAAGCAAGATGACGGTTGATTTTATGCATCAGTTGCAACGCTAGAAAAATAGCATGCAAGGAAAAATCAAGGCTCGAATGGAAACTATCTATGATTGGAAATGGCGGATAAGGATTCATAGAAGACAAAACCTGAAGTGAATAAGATTTAAAGTAGATTGATTCTGTTTTAAAGATGTGATGAGTTTATCGAATCTAGAGAGAGCTTTTCTAAGAGAGTTTGAACTGTGAATGTTGTAGCTACTGTGAAACATCAAAAAGTTGTCTTTCTGATTGTATGTAATTTTTTTACTGTAATACAAAGAGATACAACTTGGTGTGGTGGGTTTTTTCCCAAAAGGGTTTCCCACGTAAATCAATTGTTCACTATCTTTGTGTATTTGCTCTATTTCTGTATATCTTTCATGTGTGTCTTAATTAGATTGTAATTTGGAAAAAGTAAAAGCCCTGCATTGCATTCTTCCCTATGGTTTTGGCATTAGGAAAGTGTTTTCGCACCTCTACTTTCCTTACAAGTGGTATCAGATCCTGGCTAGTTGTGTTGTCCTTGTGAGTGGGTTGGGTTTTTTATGCCAATCCTTTTCAGTGGGAGTTTTGTAGAGTTCTTTTAATTTAATTGTAGATTAAGATGGCAAGCACATCCAATAGGATGGAAATAGAGAAATTAAATGGTAGCAATTTTGAGCCATGGAAACTCAAAATGGAAGATTTGTTAGTTGATCGAGATCTTTGGACTGCTCTATCTGGAACAATGCCTCAAGGCATGAAGCAAGAGGATTGGGACCTGGCAAATAGAAAGTCTAAGGGGCTGATAAGGCTCTATTTGGCAGACTCTGTTCTTCTAAACGTGCATGAAGAAAAGACTGCCTCTTCCTTGTGGAAAATACTAGCATCCATTTATCAGGGCAAGTCCTTGGTGAACAAGTTGTTCTTGAGGAAGAAGTTGTACTCTTTGAGGATGTAGGAAGGAGGGTCTGTTGCTGATCACTTAAATGCTTTCAACATGCTAATTGCTCAGTTGAAATATGTTGGTGTAAAGATTAAAGATGAAGATTGTTGCATGCTGTTGTTGTGTTCTCTTCCTGATTCTTGGGATCATTTAGTGATGGTTATAGGGAGTACAACATCCACATTCAAAATGGAAGATGTTGTTGCTTCTCTGTTATCAGAAGAAATGAGAAGAAAATCTTCTAAGATGGCAAAGGAGGCTCTGGCTGTCAGAGGTAGACCAAAGGAGAAAGGCAAGAAGAAGGACAAGAAGTTCAAATCGAAATCAAAAGAGAGATCAAAGTCTCTTGGCAAGAAGTCAAAGGTGAAGTGCTAGAACTATGGGCAACCTGGTCATGTCTGAAAGGATTGCAAGGAGGAGAAAAAGAAGAAGAACTCTTTTGGAAATGATTCTTCTCATAGTAATGCAGATGCCTTCATTGTAGCTTTGGCTACACGGGCATCAGATGATGTCTGGTTGATTGATTCTGGAGCATCTTCCCACATGACATCTCATAGAGAAGGGTTCATAAAGTATGAAGAATACAATGGTGGAAAGGTGTACTTAGCAAGTGATTCATCTTTGGAAATTGTTGGCTGTGGAAGAGTCAAAATTCAATTCCCTGATGGAAGAGTAAAGGGAATCAATGATGTGATGCATATACCAGGTCTGGCTCGAAATCTACTTTTTGTAAGTAAGCTGAATGATATTGGAGTGTAGGTCACATTCTCAGGAAATGGTTGCAAGATGACTAGAGGCTCTATGGTGCTGGCTAGGGGTGCTCGAATTGGTACTTTGTACAAGCTGGATGCACAAGCTATTCAATGCAATAGTGTCTCTGCAAAGTCACTTAAGGCTGCTCATGAAGAAAAGAAGGAAAATGTTCCTAATGGTGTAAACTCCATGGAGATTAAACTTCCAACAAAGAAGACTATGCTCTGGCATCATAGGCTTGGCCACATTGGTGAGAAAGGTCTAAAAACCTTGAAAAATAAAAACCTAGTAGAAGGGCTTGAAGATTGTAACCTTGAATTTTATTTCTGTGAACATTGCATATATGGAAAGCAGCACCATGTTTCATTTTATTCTAGTCCTCACAAAACTTCTTGTTTACTTGATTATATACATTCTGATGTGTTTGGTCCAGTGAATGTTCCTTCTTTGTCTAAATCAAGATACTATGTGTCATTTATTGATGATTATTCAAGAAGAGCATTTGTATATTTTTTGAAAATTAAATTAGAAGTGTTCAGTCGATTTAAGGAATTTAAAAACCTTGTAGAAAATTAGACTGGTAGAAAAATAAAATGTTTAAGGACTGAAAATGGTGGTGAGTTATGTTCAGATGAATTTGAAAGGTACTGTAAAGATCATGGGATCAGAAGACATAAGACTACACCTTATACTCCACAGCAAAATGGAGTTGTTGAAAGGTTCAATAGGACAATAATGGAAAGAGCACAAAGTATGTTGAGCAGTGCTGGCTTGGAGGAGAAGTTCTGGTCTGAAGCGGTCTCTACAGCATGTTACTTGGTAAATTGTTCTCCTAACTCTGCTCTAGTTGAGAAGACTCCTTTGGAAGCATGGTCTGGAAAGAAGCCCTCTCTAAGACATATTCATGTCTTTAGCTGTGAGGCATATGCATATGTGCCATTTGAAAAAATATCTAAGTTGGAAAACAAAGCTGTGAAGAGTATCTTTATTGGCTATAGTGCTGGAATAAAAGGATACAAGCTTTGGAATCCTGAGATTGAGAAGGTTTTGTACAACAGAAGTGTTATCTTTCATGAGCTAAAACCTTCTGCATTGGATCTGCAGCCAGAGAAGAAATTAAAAAATGAAAAGGATGTTGCAGCAATTCCTCAGACACTAGATAAAGAGGAATTGAAAAATCAAAATGTACCTGATACTAAGGAGAGCTCAAGTAGTTCTAAAAGTTCTGAAGATGATGAAGAACCACCTCAGCCTCAGCCTGTGAGGAGGTCAACTCGTGAAAGAAAGCAACTTGAAAGGTATTGGTTTTCTTTGATAGAATCTACTTGTGCCTATGCTTTAATTTCTAGCACTGATGAACCTAGGACTGTAAAAGAGGCATTTAAAATGTTTGATTCAAACTCTTGGTTGGAAGCCATGAATGAAGAAATGACATCATTAGAAAAGAATGACACCTAGAGTTTGGTTCCATTGCCTAAAGGCAGAAAATTTGTAGGCTACAAATGGATATTCAAAAATAAAATAGGTCTAGATGGCAGTGTAGAAAAATATAAAGCGAGGCTAGTTGCAAAAGGTTATTCCCAGGTAGAGGGAATTGACTATGGAGAAATATTTTCTCTTGTAGCTAAGCTGACATCTATTAGATTTCTTTTGTCACTTGCATCAGCATATGATTTAGAGATTGAACAGATGGATGTGAAAACAACGTTTCTTCATGGTGATCTTGAAGAAGAAATTTATATGTCCCAGCTAGAGCACTTTGTGGTAAAAGGTAAGGAAAGGCTGGTTTGTAAGTTGAAGAAATCTCTGTATGGTTTAAAACAGTCTCCTAGAATGTGGTAGCAAAATTTTGACATGTTTGTCTTGCCTTTGGGATTTTTAAGATCAAAAAGTGATCACTGTGTGTATTACAAAGCTGAAAGTGATCAAATTCTTATTATTGCTCTATATGTTGATGATATGTTGTTTATAGGCAATAGTAAGCTAATGATTTCTGATCTTAAGTCCTAGTTGTCTGCAAAGTTCGAAATGAAAGATCTTGGTGCAGCAAGGTATATTCTGGGAATGGAAATAACCAGGGACAGAAAGAATAGAAAAATTTGGCTTAGTCAAAGTAAGTATATCATGACTGTTCTAGAGAGATTTTGTATGACTGAGTGCAAATAGCTAGTTGTTCCAGTTACACAGGGAACAAAGCTATTTGTTGAGGATTGTCCAAAATCTTCTTCTGAGATGGAGGACATGACCAGTGTGCCTTATGCAAGTGCAGTTGGTAGTCTTATGTATGCAATGGTCTGTACAAGGCCAGACATTGCCCAAGCAATGGGAGTTCTTAGTTGGTTTATGGCTAATCCTAGAAGAACACATTGGGATGCTATGAAGAGAGTGTTTAGATATCTGAAGGGCACTTCAGACTATTCTTTGTGTTACCATGGTAACTTGGTTGAATAACAAAAAACTCCCAGTATTCAAGGTTATGTGGACTCTGATTGGGCAGGGGACATTGACAGTAGAAGATCCACAGTGGATATATTTTCATGATGAATGGTGGTGCAGTAAGTTGGATGAGCAAGCCGCAGGCTGTAGTCGCTTTGTCTACTACAGAGGAAAAATACATGGCAGCCACACATGCCTGTAAAGAAGCAATCTGGTTAAAACATTTTTGTTTTAACATTGGATTTGATGTAGAAAATATTACTATCTACTATGATAGCCAGAGTGCTATATGTTTGGCAAAGAATCCTACTTTCCATGCCAGGACAAAACATATAGATGTACAATATCATTTTGTACGAGATATGGTGGAGGATGGGAAGGTCTCCTTGGAGAAACAGGATACTCTAGAGAATTTTGTAGATGCATTGACGAAGCCTGTGAGCACAGACAAGTTTAGGTGGTGTGCCCGTTTGATGGGCCTCTTGGCCCATGTTTTTCAGTAGTTTGTTTATGCTCTAGAGGTGTCAGTAAGATCTTCGTCAAGTGGGAGCTTGTTGGAAGATGTGCCTCAATCCTTACTGACATGGAACTCCTGAAGGGAAAAGTCATTGTTACAATATTCATGTCTGGGCGACTAACAGTTCTAAAGCTCTTGAAATGATCCTATTGTTGTGACAGAGTTGATGCCTTGTCGAATGAAGTCTATCACTGTGACTCTCTGAGTTCAACATGACCTTTTGGCTATCAGAAGAACTCTGGGCAACAGTTGATCCTAATGGGCTTTCTCACGGGTGTTGGAGAGAGATCCCAATGAATGGTGAGTGTCTCATCGATAGAAAACTACTATCGAGCTAACACAAGGATCTCAGGGAGATCTCTCAGCGAGAAGGTAAGTCTCGCCGATGAGGGTTTTCTCTTGGATCACTCACAGTGACTTAAAGACTTCGGCATGAAGTCTTGGAAACTGATGTATGTCTTGCTAACAGGAGGATTCTCAGAGGTCTTTGTAGTGACAAAATATTTCACTGAGAAGTCCTAGCAAAAGTTATAAGTCATGCCGACAGAATGTCTTCGGGTTATCTTTGGGCGCTCGGAGAAACGTCTTAGAAAAGGGCTTGAGTCTTGCCAACTCGATAAGACATGATGGAGCTCGATGAAATGTCACAGGGAAAGTCTTGAGTCTTGCCAATAGTAACTCTTCAGTAAGACCTAGGGAGCTCAGAGAAAGGTCACAGTGATAGACACGAGTCTTGGCGACAGTGTGACTTTCAGTGGAAGTTCTGCTTTGATATGAGTCTCGCCGAAGAGCGATAGTCATGCCAAGTGGTTCACGCTGGCATGACTTGAAGATTTTGACATAAGGTCTTGGCGACATTGGTATGTCTTGCTGATAGTTTCTCTGAATTCGATATGAGTCTTGCCGATAAGGGAAACCTTTTCCAATAGAATCGAATTGGACATTGATGGTTTCGTTATGACATGTAACAGTCGTTATAGCATCTTTCCGACTGTGGAAGCTATAGGGATACTAATAGAGAAACTTTGTGGCATTGGGGAGACACTGTGAGTGTCTCACCGATATGCCAACAAAGTTGAATGCTCTTGACCAGCCTGACCATCCTATGTGGAGCTTCGTGGACCAATCACAGGAAGTAGTTTTCAAGCAAGATGATTGTTGATTTTATGCATCAGTTGCAACGCTGGAAAAATAACATGTAGGGAAAAATCAAGGCTCGAATGGAAACTATGTATGATTGGAAATGGTAGATAAGGATGCACAGAAGACAAAATCTGAAGTGAATAAAATTTAAAGTAGATCGATTATGTTTTAAAGATGCGATGATTTTATCGAATCTAGAGAGAGCTTTTCTGAGAGAGTTTGAACTGTGAATGTTGCAGCTACTATGAAACATTAGAAAGTTGTCTTTCTGATTGTATGTAATTTTGTTACTGTAATACAAAGAGATACAGCTTGGTGTGGTGGGCTTTTTCCTGAAAGGGTTTCCCATGTAAATTAGTTGTTCACTATCTTTGTGTATTTTCTCTATTTCTATATATCTTTCATGTGTGTCTTAATTAGATTGTAACTTGGAAAAATTAAAAGCCCTGCATTGCATTCTTCCCTATGGTTTTGGCATTAGGAAAGTGTTTCCGCATCTCTACTTTCCTTACACTCCCATTGCTCAATTTTTTTGTATGCCCGAATTTCAAAGTTTCTCTTTTGAGGTGCATGAGGAAGATCTTTCTTGTGCAAATCAAAAATAAGATTTGGAATTTTGTACATTACCATGTGGGATGGAAACATTCTCCATTTTTTTACCTCATGCATTGAGGAGGTCAACAATGGTGACATTGGCCCATCATTTTGTGAGGTGAGTTCTCTTCCCTCTACAAAAGGTTTATTCTTTGATGTTGACTTGTCTTCAAAAAGGTTCACCCCTGCTACTGTATGTTCAGGTAAGACACCAATGTTAGATGAATCCAACACTTGCATCATATTGTTCCCTTGCAATGTAAAAAAATTATAGTTAAGCAATCCTTCACCTTGCAAGTTTTTTGTGCAATTATATGTATGTTGGCAACAATTTTCAATGGTTGCAACTTAGTTAGGTCTACAACTATGGATTGAGGGAGATCGGCTCCTTCAAAAGGTTCATCTTTAACATAGGCAATATTTCATTCTTTTATTTGTGTTAGTTTAATGTACATATTGTAAATATCTTGCTTTCCATGAAGTGTGTTTGCACACACTACATTCTCCTTAAGGGAATGTATACTCTTAGCTTTCATGATTTTCTCCAAGTGAAGCTACACATGTTTTTTTTTTTTTAGGAGGCCCATCTATTGGAGTTTTACCCTCATGACTCCATGACCAATAGACCGATAAGGCCTTTGGATCCTATGATTAGCTAGCAATCATCCTGTAGAAGTCTCCTTTAATGTTGAAATTTCATGCCCCCTTTGATGTCCCATCATTGATAACTGATCCAAGAGATCCCCCATGGGCCATCTTGCATGAATTCTCCTTGAAGGTTCCTAAAATCAAGGCTTAATCCTAGAATTTTGAGTTTTCAGGTTGTCTCTTACTCGCTTATCTTGCATGCTTTCCCCGTTGCTCCTTCGTCCTTCCCTTTTTCTTCTAAGTGCTTCGGGTGTCAACCTTTTTACATACCCTTTATCCCTTAACAATCCCTCTCCTCTTCCATTTTTACCTTTCTCATTTCAGCCTTCGGTCATCGATCTTTTCTCTTCCCTCTCTCCTCTTCCCTTACACTTTTCTTCTATTGACCTTCGCCCTTCACCCTTATCTCTTCCCTCTTACCATTTTCACTTCAAAAAAAGGATTCCTCCCAACCTTCAACCTTCAATGGTCCAAGGTCCAGCCTACGAAGTCTCATCTTCTTTGACCTTCTTCCTTTTCCATCTCACTTTCCCTCTTTTCTCTCAAAATTCAACTAAGTGTCAAGGTTTTGGATTTTGGCCTTCGTCCTTCCCCTTTACCTCTTACCCTTCATCAATAAGAGGTATCTCATCCTCCTGACCTCTAACCTCTGATGGTTTGAGGTCCCATGCCTGATGCTTCCTTTCTTCTTTGCACTCTGCTCCTCCTCATTCCAAGCATGTGGTAAGCGGTAGGCTCAACACCTAACATCCAACATCTGATGGCCCAACGCCTGACCCCCAACAAATGCATTTTTTGAATCTCCAAACCATTTTTTTCCAATGCTTGCAAAGGTGCTTTTTTGGGCCTAATGCCCCAACCTTCCTTTGTTTTGACATGTTTTCTAGGTGACATTTTTTATGCTTGATTTGAATTTTGAGCACCCAAATTTGATTCCTGAGCTTCAAGGATGACAATAATTGCATTCCATACCTTCTATAAGTGGATTTCATGGGTTCCCATGCCCGTTTATTTCCCATTGTTGACCTTCTTGGCAGATCTATTCCCTAATCGAGATTTTCACAAATGACTCAAATCTTGCACACCACAAGCTTCATTGCTAACCTTGGTTAAGGTTAGGGTTTAGTTTGTGTTTCTTAGTTATTCCTGATATATAAATGAAAAAAGTGTTCATTTTAAGGGTTCTTCTTCTGGCTCCTCTGGGATTTTTCTTTTGCAGACTATATTTCACACTTTTCCATTGTAAAGATTCACTTTTTGCCTCTATGTTATTGAAATTGATCAAGATTTCCTCTTCTTAGCTCTTTTGTGTTTAAGTTATTACCTTCTTATTTGAGTGTTTATTATATTTTCATGCATGCACGATTGTGTCAAATGGTTTATAGTTGTTGGTTTGAGAAACCTTGCTTTCCTTTCAATGCCCTGTCAAACGCTAACCTCCATGTTTTCCTTTGAAATCAACCAAACAAAGAACTGTGAGTCTTTTGGTCCCTCTTCAACAATGTATTGTACAATATAAGTCAGGAAGAAACAACCTTCCCACCTTGGTGTATCACCTCCATCTTCCCTTTCATGTTCTCCTTCTCCCATTTCCCTCGTGAGATGTTAGTGGTAGGTTTTCATGTGTTGGCTTGGACCAACACATTGCATTGGGATTGAAAAGGAATTTGGCATTCTCTAGATATTCAACCTCATACATGTAAAGGTACCACACATTGAGGTCATTTCCATTGTGTCACTAGAATGCTGAGCTTCATGCTCAATAGGATACAATTTCATGTGACAATAGGTAGCATATAAAAGGTAATCAGGTTTTTGAAAAAATTCACATCACCATGAGACCACATTTCTTTAAGGAATTTTTCAACTAGTCGATTTCCTTGTCTATGTTGTTTGATAAAATGCTTTGGTAGACATGTATGGAAAAATTGGTAGCATAGACAAGGCAATCGATAGCTTGGTGGAACTGTTTGACAAAATGCCTCAATGAGATATGTCCTCGTGGAATAGAATGATTATAGGATATGTACAAAATGGATTTGTTGAAAAGTCTTTAGAAAATTTCAAGCAAATGCAATTTCTAGGTGCAAAACCAAAATCCACTACATTTTCCAACATCTCCCATGCCTATACCAAAATGAAAGCTTTGGAAAGAGGTATGCACATCCATAGAAAGGGATTGAGAAATGATGTATTATATTACATACTTATAACAAGTCTCATATATATGTGTATACGAAATGTGGAAGTATACACAAGATAGGTCAATTATTTAACAAAATTCCTTAAAGAGATGTGGTTTAAGAATGTAATTGGCAAGTGCAAAGGATTGTGTAGTTTAAAATATGCCAAGAGGGGCTAAGGTTATAATGAAAAACAAAAAATGATGAACATGGAATATGCATAATAACAAAATCAAAGCAAGCCAAAATAGAATTAAGGAAAATGTAAAGAAAATGTGTAAATACTTCACATACCTAAGAAATAGAGATTCGAATGGAGGAGTTCTACCAAATTATGTAGCCTTTGTTTCTTCTTGCATCAAACTCGTGAAAAATTTGAGTTTCTCACAAGATTTTTTCCTTTTCAATGTTCAATTGTATATCACTCTTGACTGGAATTGAGACTTGAATTGATATATATCAAATTCAAAGTGAAAACTCTATTATTTCATGCAAAGGTGGTGGAAATTTCATAAAAGGTGGTAGAATGTGAAAACTTTGCATGCACATTTGACAAAAGCATCAAAAAGCTTCTTTATGTTAGAAAACATACATAACCAGGAGAATATAGAGAATGTGGGCCTACAAATCATGGATGTGTTGACTTTTTACCATTTTTAGAGCAAGTCAAAATACACTCACATTATAACATGAGCATGTTTTATCTTGATATACAAATGACTACATCTCAATTTCTTCAAAACACTCTCACATTATGAAAATGTTGATTTTCTATAGGTTTCTTCTCTCTCTCTATCCTTAGCCATCCATCCCCCCTTAGCCATCTAGGTCTCTCACTTAACCCTAAACCCTAAACCATCAACCCTAGACACTATTAAACCTTAATCCATCAACCCTATACTACAAAAACCATTGATACATCAACCCTTAAACCCTAAACCCTATCTCTCTCTCTCCCTCTCTCTCAAGTCTCTCCCTCCCACCTCCTCTCCCTCACTTAGGTCTCTCTCTCACTCCCTCTATCTCCCACTCCCTCTCTCTACCACACCCTCACTCTCCCTCTCTCTCAACTATCCCTCCCACCCTACCTAGATAAGTTCCTCTCACTTGAACGCCCCTCTCTCTCTATCTTTGTCTCTGTCTCTATCTCTTTCTCCCTCTATCTCTCTCCCACTCTCTCTCTTCCTCTATCTCATGTCTCTCCCTCGCACCACCTCTCCCTCTCTCTCTCTCTCTCTCTCTCTCTCTCTCTCTCTCTCTCTCTCTCTCTCTCTCTCTCTCTCTGTCTCTCCCTCCTACCCCTCCTCTCTCAAGTATCTCTCTCTCACTCCCTCTATATCTCTCCCATCCCTCTATCTATCACTCCTCTCTCTCCCACCTCCTCTTTATCCCTCTCTCAATTATCTCCTTCCCACCCCCCTCTCTCTCTCACATCTCTCCCTCAAGTACCCTACCTACATAACTAGATAACTCTCTCCCTCTCTCTCAACTCTCTCCCTCCCACCCCTCTCCCTCTCTCAAGTATCTCCCTCTCTCTCACTCCCTCATCTCTCTCCCATCCCTCTATCTCTCTACTCCCTCTCTCTCCCACTCCCTCTCTCACTCTCCCTCTCTCTCTCTCACAACCTCTCTCTCCCTATCTCTTAGGTCTCTCCTTCCCACCCCCCTTTGTCTCAGGTCTTTCCCTCTAGCACCCAACCTAGATAACTCTCTCCCCCTCTATCCCTCACACCCTACCTTCATAAGACCCTCTCACTCCAACCCCCCCTCTCCCTCCCTTAGGTCTCTCTTTCTCAATCCCTCTATCTCTCTCCCATCCCTCTATCTCCCAATCCCTCCCCCTCCCACCCCCTCTCCCTCTCTCTAGTCTCTCTCTCACTCCCTCTATCTCCCCTCCCTCTCTCTCCCCCCTCTCTCTCTCTATCTCACTTCTCCCTCCATCTCTTCCTCCCTCCATCCCTCCCTCTCTACCCTAATCCCTCAACCATTAAATCATTAAACCCTAAACCATTAAACCCTGAACCATAATCCCTCAACTCTCTACCCTATAGACCCAGTACCCTAAACCATCAACCTTATAGGTCCTCAACCCTATACCGTCAATTCTCAACCCTCTACCCTATACATTGGATCCCCAACCCTCATATCTCTCTATCCTTCCCTCATCTTCTCTCCTTCTCTCTATCTCACTTCTCCCTCCATCTCTCCCTCCCTCTCTACCCTAATCCCCCAACCTATATACCCTCTACCATATACATTGGACCCTCAATCTTAATACCTTAACCCTATACCCTCAATCCTCTACCCTCAACCCTAATCCCTTAACCCTATACTTTCAACCCTCTACCCTCAACCTTAAACCCTCAACCCTTAAACCCTCTACCCTCAACCCAATACCCTCTACCCTCAACCCTAAACTCTCAACCCTATACCCTCAACCCTTAAACCCTAAAACTATCTAGCCTAATCCATCAACCATCAACCCTTAATACCCCAACCCATATACCCTCTACACAATACATTGGACCCTCAACCCTATACCCTGTACCCTATACATTGGATCCTAAGCCCTCATCTTTCTCTATCCTTCCCTCCTCTTCTTTCTTTCTCTCTATCTAAATTCTCCCTCCATCTCTCCCTCCCTTTCTACCCTAATCCCTCAACCCTCAACCCTCAACCCTTAAACCCTAAACCATCAACCCCCATACCCTCTACCCTATACATTGGACCCTCAACTCTAATCCCTTAACCCTATACCCTCAACCCTCTACCCTCAATATTAAACCCTCAACCCTCTACCATATAAATTAGGCCCTCAACCATAATCCCTTAACCCTATACCCTAAAACCCTCTACCCTCAACCTTAAACCATCAACCCTCAGCCCTTAAAGCCTCTACCCTCTACCCTCAACCCAATACCCTCTACCATCAACTGTATACCATCAACCCTTAAACCCTTAAAATTTCTACCCTAATCCCTCAACCCTCAACCCTTAATCCCTCAACCCTAAACCTTCAACCATTAGACCCTTAAACCCTCTACCCTCTACCCTATACATTATACCATTAACCCTATACACTCAATCATATACCCTAAAACCTAAACCCTCAACCCTAAACCATTAAACCATCTACCCTCTACCCTCAAACATAATCCCTTAACCCTATTCCCTCAACCAAAGACCATAAACCATCAACCCTATAGGTCCTCAACCCTATACCCTCAATTCTTAACCCTCTACCCTATACATTGGATCCTCAACCCTCATCTCTCTCTATCCTTCCCTCCTCTTCCCTCCTCTATATCTCACTTCTCCCTCCATCTCTCCCTCTCTACCCTAATCCCTCACCCCTCAACCCTTAAACCCTAAACCCTCAACCTCTATACCCTCTACCCTATACATTGGACCCTCAACCTTAATACCTTAACTCTATACCGTCAACAATCTACCCTCAACCTTAAACCCTCTACCCTCTACCCTAAACAATTAAACCCTTAAAATATTTACCCTAATCCCTCAACCCTCAACCCTTAATCCATCAGCCCTTAGATCTTGAGCCCTCAGCCCTCAGCCTCTGCAACCACCCCACTCTGCCCTCTGCCCTCTGCCTATACATTAAATCCTCAATCCTCCAATTCTCAGCCTCAGCCCCAGCCTTGTCCTCGGCCTAAGCCCACTGTGGAAGCCCTCGGCCTCACCCTGCATTTGGAACCTCAGCTCTGCATGGCCCTGCCCTCAGCCAGCACCTCAGCCCTCAGCCCTTAAACCCTAAACTCATAGAGCCCTATGCTCTCCACTCCAGCCTAGTACCCTCTACCCTCAGCCTAATCCCTTAAACCTATAGCCCCTCAGCCGTATATGTCACTCAACCTATACCCATGAATTCTCAACCCTCTACCCTATACATTGGATCCTCAGCCCTCATCTGCCTCGACCTTCCTCCTCTCCTATCTCACTTCTCCCTTCATATCTGCACCTCTTCCATGCCTCTCTCTCTGCCCTAATCCCTCAGCCTTAAGCCATGACCCTCAGCCCTAATCCTCAATCCTCAGCGCCAAACCCTCAGCCCATGAAGCCCTCTAGGCAATGCCCTAATCCCTCGACCCTGTACCTCAACCCTCAGCCCTCAGCCCTTAATCCTCAGCCCTAATCCCTCAGGCGGTGATCCTAGGCGCTCAGCCCTTAAACCACTTAATCCCTCAGCACATGAAGCCAGCAGAAGCCATATCTTTCTACCCTCTACAGCGTGCATTAGGCCATTAACCCTGATTCTCAGCCATCTGCACTATGCATTGGATCCTCAGCCATGATCATCAACCATGCAACCCTGAGCCTGTATATGCTCAGCCCTATGCTCTCAGCCCCTAATCCCTCAACCCTAAACCATTAAAACCTAAACCTCATCCCTCAACTCTTAAACAATTAAACCCTCAACCCTCTAATTTATACATTGGAACATCAACTCTAATCCTCAACCCTATACCCTCAACCCCTATCCCTCTCTCTCTCTATCTATCTCACCTTTCTCTACCTCCATAAATATTTAAAATGTCTACCCTAATCCCTCAACCCTATGCCCTCAACTCTTAAACCCTTAAACCCTCAACCCTTAACCATCAACCCTCTACCCTCAACCCAATACCCTAAACCTTCAATCCTAATCCCTCAATCCTAAGACCTCAACCCTTAAACCCTTAAACCCTCAACCCTCTACCCTCAACCCAATATTCTAAAACCTCAACCATAATACCTCAAACCTATTCCCTAAACCCTTAAACCCTCTACCCTAAAATCTCAACCTCCAATCCATAATACTTAAACCCTTAATCCCTCAACCCTAATCCCTCAACCCTCAACCCTGAAACTCTAAACCCTCAACCCTCAACCCCTATACCCTCTACCTTATATATTGGACCCTCAACCCTAATCCCTCAACCCTCAACCCTTAAACTTTAATCCCCCAACCCTTAACCCTTAAACCCTAATCCCTCAACCCTTAAACCCCTAAACCCTCTACCCTCTACCCTCTACAATATACATTAAACCTTAAACCCTCAATTATCAACCATATACCCTATTGTGGACATGAAAAATTGTACTCCTTTGCAGAAAGTACAATCTGTAGCCTAATTTGGTCCTATTTTAGACACCCTTGCACCAATCACCTCCTAAAAACTACATTTATAGGCCCTTAATATTCATTATTTTTGATCTAGAGGCCCATTTCACTCAAAAATCATACAAATCCTAACAAATAATTTTTAAATCATTCATATCTCAAAAGCCGACCTCTAAAAACCTCATATGGGACCCATTCACCACCTTGGGCAAATGAGTCCCTTTTGGGGGAATTTTCAATTTTAAGTGAGAAACTCACCAATAATTTTTCAGTGGATGTTGGCCTCTTAGGTCTAAATAATGAGCAATTAGGTATTAATGCCTATAAATATGTGTTTTTAGGTCATTTTTCACATCTCCTAGTCATTTTTATCAAGTAAAATCAAAAGCCAAGTGTTGAATATCTTCCACAAGAAGATTCACAAGTCTTTCTACAACAAAGTTGAAGCTTTAGGGAAGAAAGATAGGGATTTTTTAGGTCTTCAAGCTCACTTCTTATTCAAGATCCAACATTGCAAAGAGTTGATCATGGATGCTTATGGAGAATCGTGGAGAAATCTAGGTTGACGAGATGCAACTAGCCATCAAATCACACCTAAAGACTTATTTTTAAAGTGATTCCATCTTCCATTTTCTCTCTATCTTCATATTTAAGGTTTTCATGTCATTTATACTCATTTGAAATGTTGTAGTGTTTCTTGGGTTGAAGTCTTAAATTATTCAAGCTTCATTTAAACATCTTATTCTAGCACATTAGAATAGGGCTTTGTCTTACTTTAGATTTTCCTAGTCTTAGACACACTTAGGTCTAGGGTTTTATGTAGATTTTATCCATTCAAGGTTTAATTACCAAATTAGGGGTTTGAACAAGGAAAACCCCCATTAGAAAACAAATTATATTCTATTTTGCAAGTGTTTTCAAAGATTCTGATCCAGGATTCAGTCTGGAAGTGTAGTGCAGGCGACAAAGTGTAAATCCAAAACTTTAATTTTTGGAAAATGGAAAAAAGACTAATTTTCCATGGATGGTGAATGAGTCCCACTGGAGGTGTCTATCTGAGCATAGTGTAGATTCCAGTACCCTTTTGGCATAAATGAACTTCTGAGTAGAAACCCAGGTCTGGGACTAATTTGCCTAGGTTAGCGAATGAATCCCAGTCAGTCAAAAAGTCAACATCTTCAAATTTTCAAAGTCATTTCCAATCTTCAATAGGTTTATAGGTGCACACATTCTATTTTACAACTTTCTATTTTGTTTCATTTGCATTTTTATTCATCTTTCTAGGTCTTTTGCAAACAATGTTGTATTTTTAAACACTTTACATTTCTTTGTTTTGCATTGATAATCAATAGATTTTATCAGTTCATTGCATTTAGTTCATTTCATCTAAGCACATTACACCCACATCACATTAATCTTTGAATGTTTACAATCATTTTGTCCCATCTTTCCCCTTTTAGGTGAAAAACTTAGAAGTGTTAGAAAGACATTCAGGTGCCAAAATATTTATTTACATTTTGGTGAACCCATCTTTAGAACATTTTTTATTCTAATTTCAAGTGCATTTGCATCCTAGGGTTAGTTTGAATCAACATTGAATTAGGTTTTTCATTGTTTTGCATCATAGGGCTTTCAAAAATTATATTAGTGAAAAGATCATATAGATTTCATTATTGCATTTACAATCATTCAAACTCTTGAAATTCTATATTTTCACTATAAATTAGCACTAAACAGACCTAAAAACATAAAAAAAAAATTTAAAAATGGATTTTTTTTTAAAATATCCCTCCTCAGATTCATTCATCATCTTGGGTGAATCAGCCCTAGTACACATTCTACATCACTATTTTCATAATTCAATTTCTAGTTTTTCACCTTCTATTTGTTTTAGTTACTTTTATGTTTCTGTTTGGTTATTTTCTATTACATTCAAATAATTACCATTAGTATCATTTACTTTAATGGCACTTATGGATAGCATTAA